>JAXRKP010001204.1:7500-145000 GCA_037039925.1 Doris montereyensis
TCAAAAGCAAACTGAAATTACATTGGCACACTTGAGGCTGCAGTTTGGAAACAGATGTGTGCACCATGTAATGATTCAGTACTGCATGTTAGTGAGCAATGATTTTGTACTGTGACCCAACGAAGAAATCCTGGCAGAAAACTATGAGTTTCAATTTAGACATTTTTTCTTCTTTTTCAATTGTGCGTCAATATCATCAGCAGCTCTTCTCGGACTTTTCACCTACATATCTGCACATGTGCATAAAATTCATTTTCTGGGAAAGCTTGAGAACATGAAGTACACTGTAGGAGCTTATGCACACCTTTCAAATGCCCCTTCAAGTGGTGCTTGTGCTTAAACTTTGAGCCGCAGATCTGGCAAATGAATTTGCGTCCACCATGAGCCTCCTGGTGAAATCGCAAGCCCCCACCACTCATGAAACCTTTGCCACACTGTTTGCAGGTGAGTGGCATCATATTACCATGGAATTTTTGACACGTGTCGCTTGAGCATTATTTGCTCTGCCAAAGCATTTGGGGACAGAATGGGCACTGCTTCAATTGTCCCAGCTCATTCAGTCCAGCACTCTTGGATTGTAAGTGATGCATCAGCTGCAAGTTATCAGCACTTATGGGCTGATACTGATTGTACCCACCTGCAATAAGTATAAAAAGAAGGATGAAAAAAAGATAACCATACTATGGTTCTATCGTTGACAATATTTTTGCGTTTTAATGCCTTTTACAAGTCTTCCCTATTAATTCTTCCTTATTTAGAGACATGAGGTTAAATGCCTTACATACTCCTGGTTGTCAGAAAACACTGCAAGGCAGCGGGTACAAAAGCGACCCATGAATTTTACGTAGATGGGCTTTCAAATGATGTTTAAGTTTGAACTTAAAATCACACAAGGAGCACGGAAACTTTCTTCCATCATGACCTTGTACATGAAAACGAGACTGGAGGAGCTCAAGCAGCCTTTCCCACATATGTGGCATCTAAAGGGCAAAGTTCACCATGGGCAGTTGAGATATGCCGATTGAGGTCGAATTTGAAGTTAAGGTGCGTGGACAGGCCGGGCAATGTACACTGTCGGGAAAGTGACCAGTAGCTGGATTCATGGCATTGACATTGCTATCAGAAGCGAAAAGCCGGGTCAGGTTGTGACATTCCGTCCAGCAACACAGGTTGAAGGTCAGTGGGCCGAATTAAGAACTCCTTCCCTTTGTTTACTCTGGGTCTGGTAGGCAGTTCCATCAAGAAATCCTGAAAAAGTATGGTAGCTTATCAAAGTCATCTCATACTAACACTAGCGTACAAGTGCTGACGCATGAATTAAGCAAAGAAGGAAATCTGCATCAGCAACAATAATGTACTGTATCTGATTGCAGGTCATTGACAAAATTACCTCAAACTTTCCACACATGATATTAACTTAAAATCCCCATAGGCATGCATCTTATAAAACAAAAAATAATCTTGTGCAGTTTATCACATCCTTGAACTATTACAATAATCACAAATAGGAGCAGATTGTTAATGGCTTCAAGGAAAAACAAAACAACAAATTAACAGAAGGGAGGATACAACTTTTCCTTGTCCTTAACTTTAACAAATGCAATTGAAAGATGAAAATGAAATCATGATTGATATAATGGGCATAGATCTACATTGATACAATAAAATCAGTCAGTCTTGACAAAAAGTGAGAGGATAAAACTAGAACCAATAAAATAAAAGTCACAAACAACTTTAATATAATGCATGCAAAAGATATGAACATAAATGTTTCTCCTCCAACCTGAAAGATGACAATCTCACACAGCACAATATAAATGAGGAAATACAATCACATGGCATTAACCAAGTTGACAACTGTGATGACAAGAAATGAATAATGATGATAATGATACAAAATACTGCATGTACACAAGTGTAATAAGGTTTCCATCACTGTTCTGAGCTAGAAGGACTGTTTGTGAACCAATCGCAGATGTGTTTTCAGGTGATGTTTCAGATAAAAACTTGACGTACACAAGTGGCATTTGAACTGCGACCTTCATGTCGAGACATGTGTTGCTTTAAGCCAGGCAGGCTGAAAGCCCCTACCGCACAGGGAACATGAGAAGGGCAACTCTAGTCCATGATATTCAGTGATGTGCCGTTTGAGAAATTCAGAGCTCTGGTGTGGAGCTTGACAGACACCACATACAAAGTTGTGCCCATGGGCATGACTGACACCACTCAATGACGAAAACCACCTCGGCCAGCAGCATTACTAAGTGGTTCCTTCATTAAGCCAAGGTTGGATTCATTTGATGACCGGATGAAAGAAACTGGGGCATGACCTCTGCCGTCTGCAAAAAAGAGAATAATAAATGATCAAAAATCACAGCCATCACTGAAAATTTGATTGTTTCATATAAGCACAAGAAAGGGTGTGTTGTTCATAGAGGCTCATTTCTGAAATGCAGTCGAAGAGCCCGATTACGAAGAACACTGAATCTGCTTGTGGATGTTTCGCAAGTGCCGTTTCAAATGATGCTTGTGCTTGAATGGCGCGTCACAAAAACAACACATGAAACGTTGATCAGAATGGTCTCTTTTGTGATGTATCAGTCCAGATTCACTAAAAAACGCTTCCCACAGGGACATTGAAAGGGTAAGTTATCATAGTGACTGTGGGTAACGTGTCTATGAAATGCACTGCGGGTTGGAAGTATCTCAGGACAAAAGAGACAATTGAATATTTGTTGGGTGTCCTTTGTTGGATCAGCGCCTTGGGAAGTCCACATCATTTGAGTTTGAGACTGGTGAAGATTCTTTTCAAATTCATCCACGACCCCCTGCAGATGACCTCCGATTCGGGGTTGCTAAACTCTTACGGTCTGAAATTAAAAAAATGTAAAAATTGGAGACAAACACTTCTCTTTTCCTCTCCATCAAAAAAGAAATCCACATTATTAAAGCCACACCAAGCTTTGACAAAGTAAATCATATTGCACATCATACTTCAAAAGTGGAATGTTTACATCTAGCGTGATCTCTCATATGGTGCTTATGAAGAAAACTAGATTTGCAATAGGGACAGTGAGCGAACTCCTGAATGTACTCGGCGATGATGGTAGAGTCCAGAGGAACTGTAAAATGTTTTCCCACAGTCAGAGCATTCAAATGACTTGGACGATGTTATGGACGTTGTCCATGTGTTCTTGAAGTTCTCTACTCAATGAAAAATTTTCAGAACAGATTCGACACTGATAAAGCACATTTGAATTTGCTTGTTGGTGGATATTTGATTCTCTCCAATTTGTAGCCCTAGTGGTGCTAGTGCCTGAATACATGTTGCTATATTGCACACCTTTCATTTCCTTCACTCTCCCAGATGACAGTTGTCGTTGTCCATCTGAAACAGAAAACAATCAGGCTTAGTGCATGTAGCTCATTCAATGAAGAAGAATGGACGGAAGAGAAGGACAATATTATTGGCACAGAGCTTAACACATCCATTCCAAATGTAACACAGGTGTGTTGCAGAGGGCAGCTTTAGCTCATGACAGGGTATGTATGTTTTACGAAGATAATGAGCTTTGAGGTGGTGCTTGTGCTTGAATCTTGAATCACATATGTGACAGCGAAACCTCGCTCTCTGTGATCTTCCTTGTGGCGAGATGAGACCTGACGGCGTTTGAAAGCCTTTGTTGCAAAGATGACATCGAAATGGAAACTCGTAGCGGTGAAATTCTGTCAAATGTCGGTGTAACAGGGTGCGGTTTTCAAATTTGGATAGGCAATAGCAGCAGCTGATCAGACCTGGAGAAGGTGCACGGTAATTGGAACTCCAAGCAGACAGTGGCTCTGGAAAATAAAAAATCAACACGGCAAAAAGTTCAATCCTATTTGACAGGGGCTACCTGTGGTTGTGGCTGATATGGTGTGGTGGTTAATAAAAACACAAACTGCTTGGTTCACAAAGTTCTCCACTGCATTCAGTATTTCAGCACATAGATAATGATGAATCAGCTAAGCCCTTTGCCTTTGAAAAACACAGCAATATTTCAATACATCAGGCATGTGAGCCTTAAAAATGTCAAATTTCCTACAAGTGTTACAAAATATAACACTGTATACGTTTTCATAAGCTTTCGTTACAATACATATATGTATAATATAGATACAGGAACAAGCAGTTTTTAAAAAATCTCATACACAATACCTTCTACTTACAATAAGCAAAAACATTCAACTGTGAACATATTTTTAAATCCCTAGGCAATGCCAATTGACAAAAATGTTCACAGTGCAAGTGGAAAACAAATACATGTACACCAAAATAATGTAATTAACTGAAAAACAAAAAGGACTTTGTTTCACAAAGGAGACAAGAGAAAGAGAGAGAGACAGAGACAGAGAAACAGAAAGAGAGACAGATAGACAGAAAGTAGAGAAACAGAAAGAGAGACAGATAGACAGAAAGTAGAGAATAAGATAGAGACAGAGAGAAAGAAAGAACGGAGGCAAAAGGAAGATGAGACATAATAAATACACCATGGAAACATATGCCATTTCAGACAGTAATGATATTTCATCACATAGTGTATACTCAATATGTGAGATTTTTACATGATTGGTTTTCTGAAGACAGAGCACCATAGCCTGGTCTTGGATACATATTGACACTTGAAATGAATCTAAAACTAAAAAACAATAATCCTTGCAAAGATCAATCTTCTCCTCAACTGAGGTATGAAAGTATACTGTAATTCTTGATTTTTCCTCTCTTAATTATAAGAACAATTAAAACTTTTGTTGCAATTAAATATTCGATATTGATACAGTATTTAAGGGGAGGAGCGGGTTCTGGGCATGCAATTTTTACCGAAAATGGGACAAACCTAGTCTATCATATTAGTGGATAGAGCAGTTCATTCCTGTCATATTCATAATGATATCATAAAAAAAAAGCTCAGTATCGATTCTTTGAATTTATACATTTTTTTTAGAAACAATACAGGCCTATCTTTCAACACAGCTTAATATTACACAATAAAAGCCCGAAATATTATCTTAAGTACGGCAAGTTAGAAGTCATTTTGATCGCCACAATGAATGCTATCCAAAACAACCTTATTTGAGGATCTATTGTGAATATTGCCTTAGATCGGCCGGAAGTTACGGAACATATTCCACACGCCTTTTATCAATAGGCACCATCTCAAAATGAGTAAAAGGTGCTGGTGCACTTGAAACAGTGTCAATAAGAAATAGTTGAGTCTCTCAAGGTTTTATGATGTTTCAAAGTATTATCCTACTCTTTCCTTAGGTTTATGGGAGAAAATGTATTCAAACAGAAAATAAAATAAAAATATGAATATCTCAAAATGTCATTTTTGGATCGTTTTTTCTAACTTAGCTCACATTTTTATCCACTTGACTTGAAATTTGGCACAAACCTTGCTTTTGATGCATGGAATAAAAGAATGCGTGCGTTAGATGTTATTTTGCATACTTTCCGAAAAATGAGATATATAGAACTCAAAAATCGAGGTCCTAGTTGGCTTGCTCTCTCTATGGGTTTTCAAAATGGCTTTCACTTTCAGAACCCGCTCCTCCCCTTAATTCATTGTAGTTTCATTTGATGGCAAATTCTGTGAGTTTTTGTTCATTTTCATTTTTTGTCAGTTGTGATATTGAAAATTGAAAAATTGTCTCTGCTGTGTTGCTGCATTGCATGCATCTTAGGGACTTTGCAATACTGCTAATTTCAAAGCAGTTCCTATTCAGTAGTATTTTCAATTCCTCATAATCGAACTTTCCATCCTGTCAACTGAAACCACAGATTGTTCTCATGCTCTTCTGCCAAGCGCAACATGCAGCAATCTTTTTGCCTGCTCCATGCCACAACCATGGAGATGCATCATTAGTTTACTTCCGTCCACACTGTAGAAGGTGCTGGTTAAACTCATGCACATTGTTGGACAAGTGAAAACAGTCTGGACAGGGAAATAACTTGTGCACACTCTTGATATGACTTTGACAATGATGCTTCCTCTTAAACTTCATGTCACAAATTTGACACACAAATTTTCGCTCGCCATGGTCTTCAAGGTGTTGTTTCATGCCCGACACAGTGAAGAAGCCTTTCTGGCATATGGAACACTGGAGCGGCATTGTTTCGGGATGAGCCTCACAAACGTGCCTCTGGTGGGCGGATTTTGTTATCAAACACTGCCGGGCATAAGGTGCACGATTAACCAGTATATCAGAGGATGAGCTCTCAGTCGAATCAACAGGATAAGTGTTTCCCTTATGTGCGGAATCCATGGACACAGCCTTTGGTCTCCATGAAGGAAAACTCATTCCGCTACCTGTAACACAAGATAAAAAGAATCTGAGAACTGACTATCTTACTTCATACCACTCCTTAAAAGGGCCTTTCTCATACTTTCTGATCATTCACCTCCAATTGTAATCCATCCCCTAACTATTCCCTTATGTCAAACAAAGAACATAAGATGCCAGGAGTTCAACACAAGACAACTCAGGTCATATCTGTAAAGTGACACTCAAATAAGGGCTTCGAAACCATCTTTAATAAATAACAAAGCTCGAATGATTTCCTTCATGAAGGAAGAAGGCAAAAAGTTCAATAACAAAGAAAAAGTGTTTCATCAATTCAGTGACAATAAAACACAATGAAGCTGCTGTAACTTGTAACTGTTTTAATACCCCATTGACATCATTACTACCATGATACAGAATAAATAATTTTTAATATGCATTTGCAGTCTCAATGAGTGTTGTGCAGCACAAAAACAACATGACTCAAAAGATGGTTTTCTCGAGAGAAAAAAATTAAACGGGGCATAATTGCAATACTTTTCAAACTTTCATGACGAAAACAATTTTTCCTTACTTTGTTTCATGGATAAAGGTAACTGTTTAATAACTTGCCAGATGTCTCACAAATGTTGACAATTTTTAAAAAAAAAGAAAATGACAGCAAATGAATTGAAAATTGAAAAGATAACAAAAAATGCTACTCAATTTTGCATTTGGATGTCAAAATACAAGAAGGGAGTAAAAGAAAAAAGAGCATGTCAGTCAACACAATAAATTGCCTTTACTTCCAGACAACACATGAAGTTTCAAGTAAATTACACACATTCAAATTGAATCAAGTGCATGAGTCAAAACTACAAGCAACTACATGGAACATAGTTGATGGAATATTGACACTGATTTATTTGGGTTGCGCTGTTGTTCTTTTACATTTGTGAGTGTTTACAATCATGAACCAAATGCCACTGATATTGTTCTTTGTCTTTGCACAAAGCAGAACAGTTCCGACAGGGAAAGACTTTGTGAACACTTTTGATATGATTCTGACAGTGAGATTTTCTCTTGAATTTCATATCACAGATCTCACATGCAAATTTCCTTTCACCGTGATCTTCCATATGCTGCTTCCAAACCTGTTCTGTCCGAAAAACTTTCTCACACTGAGCGCATTGATACGGTGTATTGTCCAGTGCGAATGATACATGTGCCTCTGGTGTGCCATGCGGTTCAAGAAAAACTTTCGAGCAAAAAGTGCAATGGTACGTGACACACTCTGCAGATTCGTCCTCAACAGGTAATCTGTACTCTGAAGAGTGATCTTGAAATTCAAAATATGTAGGCCACCTTGATGTTTCACCATGTTCTGTACAAATAAAGAATACAAAGTTGGCAAAATTGGAGCTGTTCTTTGAGAGATGCCATAAACAGAAAAGAACAGATAAAAGAAAAATGCTTCAACTGATCAAAGGAATTGGTTTCAACTTTGTAAGAAAATTCACGAACAAAAGACAGTCACTCTCCATGAACATACATAGCAACAAAAGCAAGCAACAAAAAAGTATGGAGCAATTGACTAAGCAACACTGACAAACACACCACCATTTTCCCAACCAATATTGTATAGCCATATCATCATACAGTAGTGTTAAGAGACAAAAACTATGAACATTTTTTGTTTTGTATAATTTATAATTATTAAGTTTCATTGTGCATCAGCTTCAACTTAAGTCTTTACTAATTTCTGCAACACCAAACTTCAATACTTTTATGTACAATATTTCCAACAGACACCAAGAAATGATCTACTTTCTGTGAGCACAAGAGTCTGATGTCAAGATACGTTAAACAACCAAAACTTTACTTCTGTTATATACAAAGAATAATCCAGACAGAAGTGGAGATTTCAATGATTTGAGTCTTGCAGGACAAAACATGCTGTCTGAATTCTTCCTTTGAATCGGCAATATAAGGGCAGTTAAGGCAAGGATGAAGATGATGGACGGTTTTTATATGGCCATTGCGATGGTATCTGCGTTTGAATTTCAAGTCGCACAACTGACACTGATATTTCCTTTCCCCGTGGTCTGACATGTGACGGCGAGAAAGCCAGACTTCGTGAAAAAAAGCTTTTGACATAGATCACAGTAAAAAGGCATTTTGTCTGAGTGGGCAATGGACATATGTCTCTGGTAATGGAATTTGGAGTCAAAGATCAAAGTATCTGTGCAATAGGGGCACATTAGAGTTTGCTCATTTGAAGCCTTGATTGAGTTTGCTCATTTTGAGGCCCTGATTGAGTTTGCTCATTTTGAGGCCATGATCCAGAGCCGTAATATGAATTATCCCTGTTGGTGAGTGGATCAATACTGGAATCTGTAACAGAGACAAAACACATTTCAGAGACACGCAAAGTGACAAACCAGTTCTTTTCATCCACAACTTAAATATAGTTTACATCCAATGTATAAAATAAAAATGTCTTTCTCAGTATCAGCATCTTTTATAAGGATTATGTCACAACTGGTGTGGACCAGAAAAGGAGAAGCCAACTCGTGTTAACACTTACGCCTTTTTTAATATGAGCAGGACACAAACAGAAAGAACTGAGAAGTCTTTTTGAACAATGAGTCTCCTTCTAAATATTATTATGCAGAACATGAATAAACATGCTTATTGTAGTCAAGTCCCAAAGGAAAGACCTGGAAACATCTCTGACACTCTCTCATCTTGTGAACACCTTCAACATGCCTCTTTAGATTGTGTTTGTGCTGAAATCGAGCAACACAAATGGTACAAGCAAATTGTCAGTCCTTTGTGAGCTTCCAAATGATGTCGAAGACCTGTCAAAGAAAAAATCCCTTTTGGCATATAGAGCATGTGAAGGGCAGCGCCTTTGTTCCAAATGGAATGTGTTTAAATGTTTTTGGTACATGCTCCGTGTGCTGATAGAGCATCCGCAAAATTGACAATGAAAAATCTGGCTGAATTGAGATAAAGTGGAACCGGCCATGTCGTCATCACATTCAGATGTGGTCCCGAATGGTAACATCTGCCTTGATTTACTATGTCCATCTTTAGAATCACGTCTAGCTCCTGAAATGCAAATAAATCAAAGGCATAAAAAGAGCCATTGTCCAGAACCTTGATGCCACATCAAACACAAGTCATAAAAAACTACAATTAGTTCCCACTCCTTTCAATGCAATCAGCCAGGTTAAGGCTATGCATGCAAATTTCTATGTCCGTAGACAAATTAAGATATGTTGCCTGAAACTTTCTCCAACTCTGAACGCCTGCTGGCAATGCCGACATTCTTTGAGCCTATGTGAACTCTCCAGGTGACGTTTAATGTTCTTTTATGTTTGAACTTAGCGTCACATACAATACAAGAATATTCCACATTTTCATGAACATTGTTATGTTGGGTTAGTGCTGTCTTGAGCAAAACCCCATGCCACAGATGCGGCAAGTGTAGGGCAGGCAGCATTCCTGTGGCTCTGGTTCATATGCCTTTGAAAAAGCACTGCTGAAGGAGTTTCTAATCCACATAACTGACACTTGGTTGGTACTGCAAAGACTTGAGGCAACTTCATATGACTATGACGTTGTGAAGTATTGACTAAAGAATCTTTATGATTTGGAGATTTTCCAAAGTGGTGAGAAGCTTGAAAATTGTCATGTCCTACCACAAAATTTTGCCCTGAAAAAAATAAGAGAGAAAAAAACACCTCGTTGTGAGGAAAATATGATTTTTTTAAAAATGGGATGCTGCTTCTACTAGGAGCAGGATGTTAACTACAACAAAAGATCTTAAATACAAAGTCAGAATGCATAATTGCCAGAACGTTTTCTTTACAAGGCAATCAGGTAGGATTAATCTTGGAGCAGTTTAATGTATGGAAATCAAATTCATTGCCTATGTTGAAATATTCTTTACAGTATCTACACTCTTTGCATCTATGGTTGACTTCAATGTGCCTTTTCAGGTTTCTGCTGTATCGAAATGTCAAACTACAAATGTGACATGCAGCTCTCTCTTTGTGGGTTTCCATGTGATGTCCCAAACCCTGAGAGGAAAAAAAGCCCCTACCACATTCCGAACACACAAAAGGAAAATTAACTGCTTGAGTTGGATGATATTCTGCAATATGCTTTCCATATTGTGTTCTTCCTGCAAATGATGCATCACAGAAATCACAGATTATTGTAGTTGACAAGCCAGTTGGAAATAGAATTTGAAACTGAGAATTCTGTGTCTCTGTATTACTGTTCACTTTGTGGCTTCTACTGTGAGACGAGAGAAACAGCTGGCCGTCAGATGCCTGGAATCCCTCTGTAGAGAGAAAAAGCATGCGCTTGATGCCTGTCTTCAACCGTAAAACATCTCCAAGCACAACAGCATTTACTACATTCATTACTCATCACAAATTTTTACACATACCAATGTCTTCTTCATTAAAGCCCTATCATCAATGTGTTGCATCAAGACTACCAACTACTTCTAGCAGTTCTTTATCCCATTCAAAAGCAAATTCTGTAAGTAACAGTAACACAAACACTACTAACACTATTCAACATCTGTTAATAACAGGTAATGATCTCAAATTTTCAGAGTATTGTGCATGTATATTCATCAAATCTCACAATGTGCATGAAATTTAATGCAAATATTGCCACAGAATAAATATTTTTAAATCTGAAATTGCGGCTTCCAATTGACAATTTGACATTTGTGTGTGTGAAAGAGGAAGAAAACATACACATACTATAGAAGATGACATAAATTCAATCCATGAGAAGATATTCGGGTTTTGAAAACAACACTTTAACCCCAGGACATCTCTAATACTATTAGTACATGGAATACAGTACAACGTATATAAATATGTATAAATGTGTGAATTTAAAATGAAATTTTTGTGATGGGAGGCTTCACAGGACACAAGTGTTAATAATGGCGTCTTAGGTGGACAAAAATTCTAATCAAAGATAGGTAAACAATGATTCTTTTCATTAATTAAACATGATTTCTGGCAGAAAATTTCTCAAATGTGTGAAAACAGTGGTGGGATCTTTTAAAGCCTACACTACATGCAAAATATGGGTACTCTTACTGGCGTCTCAACAGAGCCTTTGACTTTGACGCACAAATAATGATCAACTCGGAATTATAAACACTCAAATCTCATTACATTTTATACCACCACTCTCACTTGCACACTTTATACCACCATTCTCGCTTGCACACTTTATACCGCCATTCTCGCTTGCCACCATCTTTTCACCTTTGTACGGATCTGATACTATACAAAAACAATAAAATAACTTGTTACACATATTCTTTGGCATAACCATTCCTTTTAAACTATTGTAAAATACAACAATTTAAACCGCCACTGTGCATCACCACCCTCTTCTCTGAAGTGATGCTCGCGGGTAGAGATACTCTAGTTTGGCTTGTCACAGATCACGGAGTGAAACAGTAACACACACACACACACAACAATTTAAACGCGCCACTGTGCATCACCAACCCCTTCTCTGAAGCGATGCTCGCGGGTAGAAATAGACTCTAGTTTGGCTTGTCACAGATCACGGAGTGAAACAGTAGCACACACACACACACACACATCCATATGTGTCTTATCCTTAGTACTATTACACTTACAGAAATGGTACTGACACTTAATGACACAAGGCTTCTTCTTTATGAGAATGAGAGTAGTGCTTCTGAAGGTATGGATACAATGTTTGCCATCCACTGCTTTCACTGCTACGGCTAAGGTCAGCTAACATGAAGAGTAGTTGTATTGGAATAGGCCCAGATCGCATCATCCTGACAATAGCTTGACAGTGTAGGCATGCCTATGATTGGGTCCAATTGAGCGGCAAGAATAAGGCTTCACAGTAATGTTATAACCTAGGCTAATCCATTTTAAGTTAAGGGTGTTTCTGTTGATGGGTTTTTTTCTCTAGACTACTAGGCAATCCTAGTACATGTGTTATACATGTACATGTATATAATGCTACAATTACAATAGCCTTTTCACATGCAGTAGGCCTACTTTATCTTGTCAGTGGTAGTTCTTTTTTCTACTTGATTAATCAAACACGGTTATCTCACTCATTGTTACTGAAACTGAAAAAGGGCGTTTTCGCTATGCCACTCCCTTTATAGCACAAATTCACCACTGGTACAACAGTTGGCGGTATAATGAGGATGGAGTGTATAAATAATAGATACGTATAGGGATATAGATCCTAATTTGCAAACAGTTTTTAAAAGCACAAAATTTATCGGATTCAAGAGTTTGTCGACACTGATTACTGATAAGATTTATGCATACCAGTTCAAGTATGAGAGGTTGGAGGAATAACGCACACGTGGACTTTTTTGTGGAGCTGATCCACTGCACCACAACGCCGACATTTGCTCATATGGTGTACAAACTTCATGTGTCTGTTAACTGAACTTTCAATTTTAAAAGATGTGTCACACATATCACATTGGAACGTGCGTCCTTCGTGCTTAATGCTATGTTGTCGCAGTCCAGTCTGAGTGTAGAATCCTGCGTGACAATGGCAACAAATATAGGGGAGCCTTGACTTTCCCAGGTGGAACATGTTCATGTGTTTCTGGTGCTCTTTTTTCTCTGAAAAGTCCATCTTGCAGATTTCGCAAAAGGGATTTTGAGTGCTGTAAGTGTAACATGACCTGTCTTGACTTGGGATAACTGATGGCTGATGGCCAGTCTCAAAAGGAGTGAGTGTGATTGGGCACCTTCTTTTGAATTCCAACCATTTCCTTCGCTGCCATATCTGGTGTAGTCTGCGTCTGAAACAAACACAGCTTTTTGTAGTTTTCTAAACACAGCTCATTCGGAAAACAAAAGAAAAATATTTCACACACACACACACATATATATATATTATAATAATACTATATACAGTATTCACAGAACATGTAAAATCCTATTATCGACAACGAAAGACTTTGAGCCTGACATTCTTGCAGACATGAACAATGTATTCCATTTCATAATATTTCCTGAGCAGTTGCCGAGATTAAATAAAAACATTTGAGTACTGGTCATATTTTACAATGTTATCTTTATACGCATGGCAATAAAGTATTTACTTCTTGTTCTTTTGTTAATTTCCTTGTTAGTTATCCTTTGAGCTTGCACAGATATGAGTCATAACAGCAAGGATGCTATATGTTGCTCCACAATGTTGACACTGTTTCATCTGATGTTTCCTTTCCATATGGCCTTGAGCACTTTTTAATGGTGAATTTAGCAGGACAAAATGAACATGGGAACAACGCTCCTTGGTGCTTCAATTCATGGTCTTTGAGTCCTACTTTACTGTAAAACCCCATCTGACAATGACCACAAGTATATGGTAACGCCAATGCATCGCGATGAAATAAATTCATATGTTTTTGATGGTCTTTCCTGTTGACAAACTGTTTAGCGCAAAGATCACAAGAAAGCCCTTGCTGAACTGGTGGTCTTTCATACTCATAGCTATGTGTTGAACCCTTGGCATAAAACCATGAAGATTGTTGTACAGAAGGTTGGTTCTGACTGGTCACTGATGAGGCATTGCCTCTTATCTCCCCAACACTCCTTGATTCTCTCCTCGCATTACGACTGTCATCTGAAATAAATAGGGCCTTTGTCAACTCTTTCATTATCACTTTGCCATTTGAGTACCAAGACGGTCAATACATATATGTATGACAACATATAACAATAATTATGGAACAAGTAACAAGATGCCCATGTGACGGAAAGATGAACTTCCATATTTTTGAAAGGACAAATAATTTAATAACACAAAGAGATAACATTTCAAAGTAAGCATTTATTTTTGTCAACAAAGGTTCATATTTTCATTTACTTCACATTATCTTGGCCCAAAGGCTGCAAAGTCCACAATAAAAACATGTTATTGTTACTCATTGGATCATAAGTCTTGCATAGACTTAAGACTGCAATCAGTCAGTCATGATAAAAAGGTCATTCAGCAATCATTGTCATTCAGCAAAAAGTAAGAACATTGAGGCAAGACAAACTGTATGTAGGGGTAAAAAAGATAGAGTAAAAAATATAGGTGTCATAAATAATTGGATGAACATGTGAAAGATACTTTTCCCCTTTTCAATGGTAAAACTAATAATAAATATGGAAAAAAAAGTCCTTTTAAAGACACTTTTGAGAGAAAAAATAATCAACACAACTTACCACACCTGGGTGGTTGCTTAATTGTGTATTTTTAATTGAAATTTACCCCATTCAACATTGTGGTGATCTCAGATTGAATTAAGAGAAAACAGCAAGATGAAAGATGAGTAAAAAGAAAAATGAAAGGAAAATAGTAGTAGTAGTAGTAGCAGCAGTATTAGTGTTAGGAACTACCAGTAGCCCCCACCACCTGCCCACCACCTGGATGGAGCTGTACAATTGTTTTTTGAGTAAACAGATGAACGAACATGATAAGAGTAAGAGTGGTGAATCAGATGTTTTCATAATATGCTTATTAATGAAAGAAAAAGTTTGAGAGGGTAAAGGATAACTTCGGGACAGGGCAGAGGGATAAATGCTGACAAAGAAGTCACACTAATTCTAAGAGAAATTATGCCTTCTGCAGTTGTTAAAAAGTGCTTAACCTAGAACACAGCTGAACAGCCTGTTCACACTCATCATCCTTGAACACCAAAATTATCAATAACAATAAATGCATTATCATTAAATAAAATCATTTTAGTCTTCATGGTTTAGTTTAAATCTCATATCTGCCCCCATGTCCTCTTTTTTCCTTTCTTTTTCTTGTCTTGTGATTATTCCCCTGAGTAACACTTGTAACAGATCTATTTCTTTAACAATGCCATGTACCTTCAATTTGCCATGTGTGCACAACCTCAACATCACAGGCATACACACATTTCTCCCCACCTCCTCTCCTTTACCCCCTCCCCATTTACATGTGTATTAAAACTTTCCTTCCACTGAGTATTACAGACATGTGGCATATCAGAATTTATGCTATATGTTTCCTGACAATGAGAGCATTGCATTAATTTATGCTTGCGGCCTAAATGTCTTCTGAGGCATTTTTTAATGGTGAATGTAAAGTGACAAATGGGGCATGGGAAAACTATGCCTGTGTGTTTTAATTCATGTTCTTTCAAGCCAATTCTAGAGTAAAAAGCCCATCTTGCACTGCCCACACACATAGGGAAGTGTCATTGCATCTCTGTGATATGAATTCATATGCTTCTGGTGATCTTTCATGACGCCAAATGAGACAGAGCAAATATCGCAATTAAACTGATTGTATAGTCTCTGTCCAGATGGCTGCCCTTTTCTTTGGTGATGCACTCCATGAGGGATATGAGGAGATAATAATCTACTCCCATGGCTGGTATTAAGGTCATTGACACAGTTTCTTCCACCTGAAAACAAACAGGTTGACACAGTGTCAAAAGATGTTTCCTGCCTCTTCATTTATCATTATCCGCGAAACATTACGCTCAGAAAGACAGAATTTAATTATATAAGGCCATGGGCCTGTGTGTAGGCAAAACCATGATGCTTAAGAAGAGATGCAAATTGTTTATTGATTTACAGTGCCAGCATTAGCAAACTTTCCGACAAACATGAAGCTGTTCTGAATTCAAATCATAAGTTGTACCACAATGTCTACACTCCCTCTTGCAATGTATTCGTGCCATGTGTCTGTCAAGGCTCACACGATTGTCGAACGATACAGGACAAAACATACAATTAAAAACTAAGCCTTGATGCTTGATTTCATGATTCTTCAACCCCATTTTGGAGTAAAATCCCATCCCACAAGAAGTGCATACAAAAGGAAGAGTCATTGCATCCCTGTGATATCTATTCATATGTCTTTGGTGATCCTTCATACATGAGAATGAAACGCTACAGGAATCACACGAAAATGTGGTGCCTTGTGCTGTTGGGCACATCAAAGGAAATTTACTATTTAGCTGTTTATTTGAGCTTGAGCCAGCGGGTGCAGAAGAGGAGGTTCCAGCTGAGCGGGATGATGGAACAAAATGGGATTTTCTCCATCTACTCCATCATCGATTGGATGTTGCCGACTCTGCTCTGAAAACAAGGGGATGTGTAAACTATAATCTTTTTTCTCCTTTTCTGTTACTAATTGTAGTGAAAGTAGTAACCTTGCTTCAGACTCACCCCTAATTCTTCAATATGATATAAAGCGACAATAACAAGTCTATTATGAAATTTGTCACCAATCTAAAAGCCTCTTACTTTTTTAACTTGCTCAACAGGCCTGACATCTCTAAGGAGTAAGGAAACCATTTAAAAACAGTGATACTACCGACAGCAAGACAATGAGACAAACAAAGGATAAGAATGCAACATTACATTCATGAAATTACATGAGAAAAATCAGTAATTTATGGTCACATGAGAAAAATAAGTCAACATTTTGAAAATTGTGTCACAATATTAATTAGCGCAATTTATGTGTTTCCCATAGCAAAATAGCACACACAGTATAACTGATTTTGTGATGTTCTAAACAGCAGTAGATGTGAACATAAGATCTATGAAATGACAATGAAATTCATCAAGGTAAGAAGATCTCTTCTACAACTGCAGTGTGTTTGAAACAAGATCTGCTTAAAACAATCATCTAACAAAAATTTTTTAACATTACTATCCTTCCATGAAAAGAGTGTACAAATTACAATAGAAGAGTGTTCCATATTTCCCATGTTTCCTTTGATACAAAATTTGTAGTGGTTCTCACAGTTAAAACGTATCACAAAACATTTTAACGCCATTCTCCAACATACAAATTTGTACTCATACATACACATTAGAAGACTTTTTTTGTCTTTCTCATTACAAGAAATTATGTGCTGATTGAAATCTGCTCCAGATTTGAACACAGACTGGCAATAATGGCATTCCTTCATATTATGAACACCTTCATAGTGACGCCTCAGACTGCCCTTGGAGCTGATATTTAAGTTGCACATGAAACAGGTAAATTTTTTCTTGTTCTGGTGTTGAGTTATGTGCTGTGCAAGGCCAGGTTGGGACAAGAAACCTTTGTTACAGTAAGAGCATGTGAAGGGTAGCAGTTTGTCCTCGAGATGAAACTCGTTCATGTGTTTACGATAAAGGAGAGTTGTAGAGAAACCTTTCTGACACAGGTTACATTGTTTGAAAGTGGTCAAAGAAACAGGGATTGGAGCCGTCATAGGGTAAAGAGAATGTTGAAGGGAATCCGATCCATCCATTTGTTTCCTCCTTGACATGCGATCAAAGCATTTCACAGAGATGTTTGGATGGGGTGAATCCTGTATGTGCATTGAAGGTTCCACCACCATATTGCCTGTACTTTGCTCGCTTGAACTCCCTTCAGGCACTGAAACAGAGGACAGATCGCAAAGCGTCACTAATTAGGGGTAAGTGGAATTGGCCATCTATTCAAACCTCATGAGGTTGCATTATTTTATTGAAAAGGAGTGACTGCTCAATGGAATTTACATACATGGGTTGATGCCAGTGTTGCAGTGTTAAACATTTCCTGGCAAAATCCACACTGGCGAATTTTGTGGACGGACATCATGTGGCGCTTGAGATGGTGTTTATAAAGGAACCTAAAATCACACACATTGCAGATATATTGGCGGCCCATAAGGTGTGTCGACTTATGGAGTTTCATTCCACTGAGTGTAAAAAATCCCATTTGACATTCATCACAGATAAACGGAGTGCCTGCAAGGACCTGTGATGGGCATTGAGGTGTTTTTGAAGGTCAATCATACCCATGCGGATAGAGTCACAGACAAGGCATCGGTAGGAAAGTGTTCCATCCATTTCAACAGTCTTTGAATAAAACTGTCCCTCAACATTTCCGTTTGGTCTCAAATGCTGATCACGCCTTTACCTGTTGGGAGAATCAAAGCAGTATAATACATGTAGTATGCCGATCGACTGCGGTTCAAAATTTCATGAAGAATCGAGCGATACAAAACAAAAGAGCCTTATGTCCATGGCAAAAATACTTCAAAAGCATGTGTATTTGGAACTTCTTATGACAACAGTTTCAGAGCATATTGTTGAACTCATAAATGCTCAAACCTTATAACAATAAGGCGTACAAGAAGATAGAATAGGTTATCCCCCAAATCAAAACAATACAATATACTTTTCACAACAAACAGATGTCTTACTTCATTACATACATCACATAGACCTTTGCAGGTCAGCAATAACCTCCCTCTGACAAAATCTCAAAGATTTATGAAGGCGTGAATCTGTCATAAAAAGTTTCATCTTTTGAGTCAAAGCAACAAAAACTAGGAAGATTTTATTTTTGACATAAAAAATACAGCAACAGATAGCAGGTTTTGTGACAGTAACAGGGATGGGAATTGGATCTTGCTACACCACACACATCTGTTTTTTCATTGAACAAGTGGTTTAATGAAAATGTTATCTATTCATACCGGTAAACCTCCTGCCATTAACAATAATCACAGAAATTTTCTGAAGGGATTGTGATGATAAGTGTTTTGGTCACTCAATCAAAGAATTACATTCATACTATAACTCTCACCACAAGTCTCATCAAAGGTATATAATTTTAAAATGTTAAAATTAGTGTACATGATGCGAGAAAAGTTCAATCCGAATCACAAAACTTTGCCATCTGTGGCTGTCATTTTAATATTTAAAATCAACATGTCAATTTTTGTTCTGACACCAGAGATGATACTTTTTATTGCACATTACAAGAAGAGAAGAGAACAGAAAAGGAAAAGGAAAACAAAATCATTGACCAATTATATTGCACAAAGTCAGTGGGCTAATTTAAGGTGGGCAGTAAGAGATGTTTTATGAGCATATTTGAGTCCACAAAGTTGGCATTCGTATTGTTTTTCCTGCGAATGCAAAGCCATGTGACACCTTAGGTGCGACTGCTGCTGAAAACCCTTGTGGCATATGTCACAGTAATAATCAAAAGTGCCACAGTGTTTAATTTTGAAGTGTGCTTTTGCTCCTGATGAAGATTTGTACATTTTGCCACATTCTACACATGTCATCATATAACTCTGAGTGCTCGTATCAACAAAACAGTAGGGAATCTTTCCCAAGTTGTCATCCTCAAGGAAGAAGTACATCTTTTTCTCCATATTCGTAGAGGCAAAAGTGGAATGTCCTACAAACGGTAGCCTTTCCTGACAAGGGCCATCCAGATCCATCTGTAACAGAAGAATAGGATGGGCTCTTGAGGTACAACGTAAGCAAAATAAGAGAAGAGTTCGATTAAGATCTTAAACCTTGACCAAGGAATGTTCAATTGTCTCAAGTCATACCATGTGCAAATTTTTCATGAGCACGAAGAGATGTTTTGTGGGCATAAGACTGGCCACATGTTGCACATTTTAAAAAGGGTTCCTTGTCCATGAGTGACCATATGTCCACGGAGGTGAATCGAGCTACGGAAACCTTTGCCACAAACTGGACAATAAACAGAAAACAACTGTTGATGTTTAACCTTAATGTGAACTCGAACTCCACTTTTGGCAACGTATTTCTTGTGGCAAATTGGACAGACATATTTGCCTTCAGCATGGTCAAAGAAATCCTCCTCTGAATTCAGCAAATTTGAAACTGTTTCTTGATTAAAACTGGTCTCTTGGAGTCTGACATTGTAAGGTTGACTGCAAGCAAAATCTTTCCTTGTATATGAGCAGAGCCAGGGTGCCATCCGTCAGGACGCTGGCAATGTTTATGTTGTTGAAGATGCACCTAAGGAAAATTCACTGAATGCATCTGTAGAAAAAGGAAAAACCATCAATGCAGTTTGATTCAGTGCACCTGTGAAACTTCGATTATGTACTATACAAAATTTGTCTAACAAACTAGACCATGAGCTACTTTCTCGTGACTGCGTAAAGATGTTTTATGAGCATATTTTTGCCCACATATTGAACATTCATACTGCCTGGGGAGTCCATGCATAGTCATATGTCCAATAAGATGTAGTTTTCGTGGAAATCCTTTCCCGCATATTTCGCAATAAACCCTGAACTGTCCTTCATGCTTTATCTTCACATGCATCATCACACCACTCTGTGTCGCATATGTTTTTAGACAGATCAGACATTTGTATTTTTGAGATTGTGGGTCATACTGGCAGTCCTTTTGGAGTAAAAGTTTGTCACCAAGTTGCCATCACTATCAGGGGCAATATTTGCATTGCTTTTCCAGGAGATGAATACTGCCGAGCATGAAACGCATCATGATACGGCCTACAAGTTGAAAATCCTTGTGATTCATCTGGAGATTATAAAAACACAAAAAACCAATTCTGTAGAGAGGCTACAGACTCACAATGAACTTCAGAATAGAAAAACAAACACAAAAAATTGACATTTCCATCTCACATACGCAAAGGACTAAGATACAACTATAAACAAAACTATTTGAATGCATCTGCTGTGTCTTAATCACCAGCATAATACATAATAACACCTATTAAATTTTGTTTAAATTGTGATCCTTAAAAAATATCCATTACTTACATATCTGTCGCCTGAATCACGCCAAAATTGAACGGAAGTTAGTGTATCTATGCAGATGACATATATGTCATTGTTTTGGTTTTATTTCAAACCGCTACAATCGAGTTGGGTGCACAAGAAAAAAGCATTATATGCCATCAACGTACAATGTATATCACAAAACAAAATCTCTCAAGGAAGCACGAGCCTCATTCTGTCGTTACTTTGAAATAGACTCGGGTGTAGATAATGTAAAATTCTTTCAGGGCAGCCAATTACTCAATACATCGCTGGTCCAAAGATCTATTATGTTAATCTATTATGTTACGGTTCTCTTGGAAATCTACATAAGAAGTCTCACATTCAAGAGAAAATAAGTTTTGTTGAAAATTTTGTGCGGCAGACACCAAAAAGTCCGTTCGTTGTCCTAGTTCTGAACTGAATATTCCAGCATCTTCAGTGCATAGAGTTTTGAAAGTTCACTAAGGGCTCAAACTCAATCATATTGGATCCAGATGCATCAACAGATATCAGAATCTAACGTGCAAGAAAGCATGATTGTCAATGGTTTTTTGTCAAGATCCAAAATGACGCTTCGTTCATTAGTCGAACATGTATTGGTTCAGTAGCAGGAAACATTTTTTCCACAACGGAAATAGTAATTCATAGAACTGTGTGTACTCGGGTTCATCAAAACCTAACAAAAAACATGTGCATTCACTGAAAGCAACAACATGGATAGTGATGAGATATCAGGGGATTGACTTTTTTATTATTTCTGGATTATTGTATATTTTGGGCTGTTCTCATTCATTATTTTCAAAAATTCATAAAAATAAAATGTTATCTGACCAAATTTAGGCATTGAATAGAATCAGAAAGGGGCGCGCCAAGTTTGAAAGAAATTTGTCAAAAGATGTGGAAGCCTATCACCATTGAACTTTGTAGAAAATTTAGGGGTAAAATCCAAGATGACGGCCATTTCCATGGCAACCGCAAGCGGCAGACAAAACAACTAGAAATTTCAACTCAGTGCACTATATCCATTACACCTGTATATGAGTTATGAGTCGAATTGATATGAACAAAAGGAACAATTTTCACTGCAGAACCCCTTCACGCCCTGGACTACCGGTATTACTTGTGGGGCTATCTCAAGGACCAGCTGGGTGGGCAGACCTTTCAAATCACTTTATGAGCTGAGAAGTGCCATTTCACACTGCATCCAGAAAATACCAGTGAATCAGTATCCTCAGCTCGTCCATAGCTTTGTCTGAATGCATTTCACGTGTTGGGCGGCACATGGAGCACATTAGGTTAGCAGTGACTGGTCCTTTGTGAATTTAATGAGTTACATAAAAATTTAACAGTCAATCATACTTCATCCACGGTTGTTGAATTTATAATTGTATTCCCTTCTGCACTTTAATTTTTTATTGACCATTTTAAGTATAGGAGGGTATCTATGTAATAGAAATCAAAAAACTTAAATTGTAATCGAAATTCTATACTTAAGTCATAACGATTAATTTATATATAATAACAAAAGTCTTGAGTTTCAGCTGCTCACCAACCTAACTGTGCACCATTGGATTGTTGACTTATTGGAATTTAGACAATTATACACTCCTACCATTTATGGGGAATCTCAGAGCAAATCAAGAGATCTACCATGGGAATGCAAACCTTTTGTTGTGTTAATTGAATGTGATTTCCTGACTACACATGTGGCAAAACAATAAGAGAAAATTGTATTTTTCATATCTTTGGTGGTAAAGCTGTTCGATAATCAACTATAACAAAAATAAGTTTTCCTGTTGCAAGCAAAATTATTCATATATATATATATATATATATATATATATATATATATATATATATATATATATATATATATATATATATATATATATATATATGTGTGTGTGTGTGTGTGTGTGTGTGTGTGTGTGTGTGTGTGTGTGTGTATGTGTTTGTGTGCTTTTTATTACATAGTAAAGGAACAATTAATTGCAGGCATTACATAAATGAATCAACAAAAATGGCCCTTTCAAGTTTTTTAAACAGTTCTGATTGAGCAACAAGAATTGTAAAGCACAATGTCTATAAATGGGGCATGGCAGAAATTTTCTTTTCTTTTTTAACAACATGTCAATCCTTGAAGTGTGGAGTGGAAAACAAACAGCGATGTAAAGGTACAATAAGGGGGGATAAACAGATGTACAAATTTTAATAAATTTTTACTACCAACAAATAATCAATATCCTTATTGACCACTAATTGAAGGAACAGGGTGGGGTTAGATGAATACAAAGTGAGTTCACCAAATTTCAGGATGAAACTAAATAAAATGATATGAAAAAGAAGTAGGCCAATCAATCAGAAAGGAGATCGAATCAAGATGCAATGAACATTATACAAGGTGTCCCAAAAATATTTATCCGCGCCAAGCCGGATAATGTAGGTGTCACCAGATTCTGCAAGAGCAACTTCTTACAGGGTGAATGGGCCTATTTCATCAAAATCTGTCCGACCAGTCCAAAGTTATGCCACTTTTAGTGGAGCAAAGGTCAACACTCTGCACATAGGATTTCTTGAAATCTTTGCATAGTTTGAGCAACATCATGAGTTTCAAGATAATTTTCGCCCATATTGAATGCATGAATTCTTTGCTCAGTAATAAACTGTGCTCCAATCATCTTAACAGTGGAAGCCCAAATGAGTTGACAGCTACACGTCTCAGTGTGTAGCGTCTGTGGCTGAGTGGTTACGTTGCCGACTTGGGGTCATGAGGTCCCAGGTGCAAAAGGGCGCAAGCACTAGCTTGGGAGTTAAAACCTACACCGTGCTAAATTCCTGTCAAGGAGATGATTATTATCATCTATTCCACTTCACACTTAAGAAACAAGGATAAGCTCAGCTCTATGGGCCATAATGGCCTTGAAGGAACATTACTTTTCCATACTTCAGTACATGGGAAAGGTAGTACATGTGAGTTTTATTCAAATTGGGGGGGGTGGGGGGGTTACACAGACAAATGCCATAGTTGTGCAATCAGACTCAAATGATATGTGTTATGAATGGACGGCTAAGTGGCGATTTCGACAGTTTGGCTTGGCGCCATATAATAGAATTTTGTACTTTTGATTGGCTCGACAGATTGCTCTATCAGGGTCTGAGGACACCTGCTTAAAACGGTTTCCCAATGCGTCACGGACACATTTTATGGGGACACCTGTATGCATCTGTTGCTTGTGGATCAATCAACCTTCGATATTGTTGAATTTCGAGTTCCATTTACAAAACACTCAATTTGTTGAATCAACGGATAGATTAATTGTTAATACGTTCATTTATTCATAACAGAAATTGACATGCTATAAGGCCATGTTTCTGTTAAGATATTTTTATGGTTGAAAAGAAATGATTTGGTGATCAATGAATGGAAATGCACTGATGCTATAATGAACTAACAGAAATAATAAAATCGCAACAAAATAGGAATGTTTAAATAAAACAATGCTAATCCATTTAAAATACTTTAAAGATAAAAATGAAAAACAACAGAACAAATGGAACAGTGATGTCCTACCTTTCTTCTATTCAAATTCAAGTCTGGGTAAAAATGCAGCACCAAAATTTAAACAGCATGTTCCAGCCATTAAAAGCATTGTGAAACTTCGCATCAAAACAAAATTGTACACAAATTTTGTTTTGTTCAGTTCGTTGTCACTGATATTCTTGTTAAAATTTTACTCCTGGAGTGAGGCGTATTGTCACTTCAACAGACACATTCATGATCCGACCAACTTCACAGTATCATCTTTTCATTTCACAATTAAATGCAAGGTCAATACCATATATGAGTTATTGTTTTATGTTCACCATGACATAATGGGTTGGATCTCATTCTATCACATTTCTCTTCACACAGGAAAATTAGGCTAAATGAAGTCGAGCAATTATCATGAATATAGTCTGCTAAGACCGATGAATTTGATTTATCGATAAATTCATCATCATATTATCAATTATAAATGGTGATGCCCTTGTTTTACTAGCTTCAGAATATTCAAATACATATTAGCAAATTAATGAAAGATCCTAAACCCTTTGGTATGCCAAATCAATGCCATAACACAAACTAATAAGTAGGTAGATCTTTCCCTAAATATTCTAATTATCGCAAAGATACAAGGAGCTTCGACCCAACTACAAGCAAATCCCAAAGAGCATCCCTACCAGTAAGAGGCATATATATGGTACTGATAATTGAATATAGATCAAAAGACACAAAGGAATTTGACACGAGTGAAAATGGTGCATGCAGAAAGTAGATTTCTATGCCACGCTTCATAAATTTCGGCACAAATTCAAGAAAATAAGAGAACAACAAAATTTAAAAAACAAAAAGGAAAACATCACTCCATAAGCAACATATACAAAAAAGACTCAATTAATTATTAAATACACCGCCTCAATTTCCCCCCCCCCTTTTAAGTGAATTACAACAACAACATTCTTAATACATGCACATGTATCTCAAGTTTTAAGCCATAAGAAATCATTTTATATCTTTTTTTACCATCTTGACATATGAACTTGTAAAATAAGCTGCATGAAATGCCCCCCCCCCCCCCCCAAATTTAATTTTAATGCCTATTATATACCTCAAACACAAAAGGCATAGTGTGTGACAAAACACTTCTTCTTATGCTTAAACTAATGACCACAGCTGCACAAGTCACCAAAGAGAGAAACAGACAGAAAGAAACCTCAACACACAGACAGACAGAGTAATAAAGAGGAGTATCAAATGCTTGACAGCATGTGTAATATAAATTAATGCATGAGAAAATAATATTTGAAATGAAGTATTATTTAGACCTGTGACATTCATCGCTAAAACAATGTTTTCACTCATCTCTGAATTATATCATTATACTTAACAAATGACCGCAGCAAAACAAAAAAGCTAAGTTTCATAAAAACACTTCAATACCAAAAAAAAACACATCAATTTTGGCAAGGGTTGGATTTTTTGTTAGTCATTAACATAGTAGAACAAATTTGAAACACGAAACATACTAACAATGCAAAATATTCTTTACAGTGACACTTTTAAAATTAAAAAAAAAAAATAGCAATGAAAATTTCAACTACGGAAGATGAAGACCAGAGCAAATTTCACTTGATAATCTTTACAAATAAAGGCTTACAAAAGTATTTACGAAACAATCAGAATCCATGATACAGGTAATTTCATAGCAACTCTATTCTTCTCCCTCTGCTTTGTATCAAAATTATATGTGTATGCAGCAGGCATGTGCCATCGGTCATAACTAAGGATAGGCAGCTTGTGACCTTCATATAGAAAAACATCATCAGAAGATTTGTCAGTGTATATAAAAGGATGGAAATTTTATTTTAAAAGTTTCTGTATTAATATATCAACCTATTTGTACATAAAATCCACTCTTCTATCTTTCTTTGCAGCAAAAATATATATCGCTTTTTCATAGAAATTGAACGTTGGGTCTTGCTCCATTTTGTAAAGCCTTCCCTTTTCAATGGATATTAACGCAAGTGACGAAAATCTTTGATTTATCATTCTGTTCCTTGAGTAGCTCTTAATTCTTTTCAAAGCAGAAAACTCCACAGGAACAGTTGTAGCAGGAATTATAAAAATTAATTGCAGCAACTTCACAGCTTCAGGGGAGGTATCGGTTAGTTCATTTTCAAATATAAAATCAGGCAAATTTGTAAATGATTTATCTCGAAAGACTTGTGATTTGTTAAGTCCAGCTTGATCCGCTTTCAGTCTTGTGATGTCAAAAAGTTTCCATAGTTACTTACTGAACTTTCAAATGCATCCTTATCAAGTTGGTAACCAAGATTTTGAATTTTTTCCCATGAACTAATGGAAATGAACTTTAAGTTTTTGAAATCGGCAAATCTTGATCTTCAGTATGTCATCTAAAATCAAACCAAATATTCTCATTCTTTCTCCGTTAACTGAATTTTTAATAAGACATTTTGATTCAGTTAAGTTATTTTCTCTGCAATATTTTTCAACTTTTACGTACAAATTCTCGAAAGTTTTGTGTAGATCCTCAAGTAAATATATTGCTCCATTAACCATTCCAGCGCAGTATGCAATATCCATCATACTTAAATTTTTAAGACATTAAAAAGAGTGTCAGTTCTAATGAAAATTTCACCATCAGTAAAAAGTATGTCGAGTCCTTTGTTAGCCCCTCATAAAACCCTCACTACTGTGGAACACTGGGCTGTACACAAAATATCAGTTGTTTCATCCACTTCTACAACAATGAATGAGGCGTGTGCAATTTCTTCTTTAATATTATTTTCTACAATCATGCCTACTGCTTCTATCAAGTCCCTTTTTATCTTTTAGAAAGACCAGAAAGAATTGATGAATTCTGTAATTGCTGTGCCAATTTCATCACAAAACAAGTAGCAAAAATCAATTGTTTTAATATATCTCTGTTCTCTTTCACCTTTTTATTGTGAAATTCAATGCTGACAAACTTCTGTTCAAAGAGCAAGCTGACTTGTGTAGATCCAAATGTCTTCAATGATATTTGACTTTCATAATGTACTGCTGATCGTTCGTGTTTACGTAAACTATTGGGCAAATTATTTAAATCACAATATCCTTCTTTTACCCACACATTTTCTCTAGATACAGAAAATAGCAAACATGGGAAACAAAGAGCCTTTTGTTGTAGTGCAACCACACAACCACTCTTTCCTGCTGTACCAAGCAGTTTTAAATGTTCTAATAATTTTTGTCCCACACTGTTTTAGGTCCTCGAGTTCTGTGTTGGTCTACCACGTTTTATAATTTGTCTCTTTTCTTTATAAGCTAGATTTGAAAATGTCTTCAGATATTCACTATCCATTGCTGGAGAAGAAGGAAGAAAAAAATTGTAAATAAGCTATAAAACGATGCCTGTACAAATAGGCTAGTGCATAGCTGCCAAATTTTCCAAATCCAAAAATCTGATAGCATAAACTAATTTTCCAACTTGCATGAAATCCGGCAACATTCCAAGGAACATTGATAATTTAACCTGAATTGAGGAAAATTTGCCTATCTGGCGAAGTATGATGGTAGTTTTGCAAAATCAGAACGGCGTCTCCGGGATTTTCACCCCAATCTGTCTCTGCTCTGATTCCCATATATTACCAATTACCACATTACCTTTTAAGTGTAAAAGCCTGGAGCCTAACTAGAACTGACAAGAAAATAAATCACTTTTCAAGTAGATGTAACACTTGTGTCATTGGTGCTATCAAAAATGGATTGAACTCATTTCCCTATAATCTCCCAAATGATGTTACAGAAACTGCAAAGTTCAAAATTTTGCCTCTAAATTAATTTTCAGGAAGAAAAACATGATCATGTAACACTTCTTCAGTCCCTCCATTCGCTTATGCAAAGAATCAACTACAAAATTGTGACAACAGCATATAAATGCCTTAATAGTTTTAGACCTAATTGTTTGTATCAGAATTTATCAACAAAAAGTTCCACATTCGACAGCTGCACTCATCATCTGATGAGACCACTTGCAATTCCAAGAGTAAAAAACCTCAAATCATAAGGTGGGCGCGACTTTGAATATGCTGCACATATTGTCTGGAACAATCTTCCTCAGAAGATCAGAGAGCAGGAGAAGGGAAGTTCAGAAGCATTTAAATCTGCCCTTAAATACCATCTGTTTTTAAATGACCGTAACTAATTTAACTTAAATTTTTACATGATGATTAATTAAGTATATCTTTTTTACATAATATATTTCTCTCTACCATGCTCTTCATCAACATCTATGAAGGTTTTATTTTTGCATTTTCATAATAACGTAAACATATTATGTGTGCATGAAATGTCTGACTGTATGAATGACTTGTAAAACGCTTCGAGGTTGGTTCTCAATCGATTTTTATCACTATATAAATGTATTTTGTTATTATTCCCTTTTGGTGACTAATTTGTTAAATTACAGTTAATCTACTTTTCAAGATAATGCCACAGGCTACTTCCATT
Source organism: Doris montereyensis (assembly GCA_037039925.1). NCBI lineage: Eukaryota > Metazoa > Mollusca > Gastropoda > Nudibranchia > Dorididae > Doris > Doris montereyensis. The sequence goes on from JAXRKP010001204.1 coordinate 36,483, forward strand.
TTTAGGTAATAGTTGGCAGTTATGCTAGTATAATTAGCAAATGAACTTTAAAATATTTCCATCCTTTTATATGCATACTGACAAATCTATTGATAATATTTCACTATATAATGGTCACAAGCTGCCTACCCTGTTATTACTGGACGCATGTATATTAGCATACCCAACATGTTTAGTAAGCTTTTTTAACATAAATACTGCAAAGTATAATTACGACCTAATAAAAAATTAAAGTTTTATTGTTTTCAGAGAGAACCAAATAAATGAAAGGGATTCATGACTTCACAAAACGCACTACTCCAAAAGTGAATAAAAGTTTCCACTGTTGAAAATTATGTGACTAGCGCTAAACAGAACTTATCCTTTACTCCCTTCCTTTCTTAACAAAACGGTAATTATTATAAACTATTTGCAAAGTCAAACATCGTAAGCATACAGCGAAATGCCCTTCATCTATTTAATCAATCAGCCTGGATCTAAAAATAGTTCCAATTATAGAAAGTAGTAAAGCAAAGAATATCATTGCTAAACCTATTCTAAAAGACGCAGAGAAGAAAAAAATCATCCTACATCCAGGTAGTTTTTCATAAACTTTAAAATAAATGTACCAAAATGAAGGTATTGTCCTTTTTCCTTTGTACCACAAAGCATTCTTCTCACAGTAAAGTTGGCTTCCTGCAATGCTTTGGTCATGAACAATCAATCTACAGAAATTGAATTTTCATCACTGGCTGCAGCAATTTCATGGATTTTTACCCTACCACAAAGGTTGTACTTTAGCTATTTTTCCAAACTGTCATCCAATATCCATACTTCAAAGATACTCTAGTTACCTGCAAAATATATCTAAACAATGTTTTTCATCCATTTCTTGAGAGGAAATAAAGACGTATCTTTTCAGCTTGTGGACAAAACATTTTTTCGATGGTATTTACATAAAACACAAATTGTACTCTCATTTTAAGCAATTTGGATGATAGTGCGTTTTGGCATGGCACCCTTCAAATTCATTTGATGAAAAGTAAGTTTCAAATACATAATGCATATGCATCAGAGAATTTCAAACATAATTCTTTAGTGTTATAATTAACTGTTTCTTGGAGGGACAAATTCCTGTCTACATAAGTTATCTTTTGTCACTTTGAGGGAGGCATTCCAAAAATAATAGTAACGATGCGGATTTGAAACATCAATCATCACTTCACAAAGCATATTTTTGGGCTGGTACTAAAATTTTGACAAACGTGTCATCATCTGAATATTTTTTTTCCAACTCAATTTCATTTCATAATGCAAAAAAGAAAAATATCATCCAAGAACAGCTCTTGTGTTTTGTCCTATTACAATTAAACACTATCTAAATGATGTCAAAACTTTAAATTTAAACCACAATATATCATTAGCATGCCCCCCCCCCCCCCCACAATATTGATCTTAACAAAAGTCCAAAAAATTAATGGCTGGCTTGAAACAAATTTTACATCTTTAAAAACCTGAAGAAATAACTCTAAAAGGAATATTTTTCAAATAAGCCCACCAGCACTACCATTATCATATTATTTTTTTATGATAAACATTACAAAACAAATTATGCACTCATTTCCCTTGGATAAAAAAGACAAAAATAACAGACGCCGCTGAAGGAAAAAAAGAAAGAGATGTATTGAAAGCAAGATAAAAGAACCTATAAAACTGCATATAATTTTTTTATTTTAAAAGCTTCATGTAATTTCCTCGTCGTTTATAGAGCATGTTATTCGATCAGATACTTTTATTATAAAATACCTCATTTGAAATTCTCTGAAACATGTACAGTTACGGAAAGATAAATAGACTTACGGGCTTCGTTGAACATGGCTTGGACATCTTCATCCTCGTCATCGATCTCAATAACTTCAAACTGTCCTGCTCCGCTGGAGCCCTCCCCTGAATAGGACGGCTGTGAGAACATATCTTCTCCTGAATCTTCATACTCAGCATCCATGCCTAGAGAGTTTTCAGCACTTTCACCCATTCCTGACTTGTTTGGATCATTACCAAAAATTTCTCCTTGCACATCAGAAGTTTGATTACTAGCACCAAAAGTCACATTAATGTCTAATTCACTTTTTGTTTTTTCTGAAATATCTGCACCTGTTTCAGACTCACCCTCTGTCTGAGGTTGTTCTAAAAAAGAGGATGTTAAGTCAGCTTGTGATAAAGCTTCAGTGCTATTTTCAAATTTAGAATCACTTTCCTGAGCAGGTAATGAATCAGGGTCTTGTTTCACACTGACATTTTCCAGTAACGTTTCACTACCAGCACCACTATCTTGATTTGCAACAGTTTGATTGGAGGATTCTTCCCCCTGTGATTGGATCTTCGACTTCTTTCTTTATATTTATATCTGATTGTAAGTCTGAATTTCCTGAGTCTGGCTGAGTCGACAACAAGTGTGGATTTTGAGGAATGGAATTTGAAACAGAAGAATCAAAATGCTCTTGAGATGATTGTTGAGAATACATAGTTGGAGGTCTTGAATCCCTGGGAAGCTTGCGTGGAGAAGCTCTCCAGTCTCGCTCTGCACCATTCCATGCTCGTTTCTGTGACCCCCGAAGAATTTGTGAATGTGGAGAAAATATACCTGAAGATCTGTAATGTTGTGAGGCTGGATATGAATGGCCCCCCCTGGTTCTGTGATGGAAAGCAGGAGGAGCTGGCTGATTTAATTCTAAAATGGGTGAACATGAGCCATCTCTACATTGTTTTGGTTGGTCCTTTTTGGCTAAAAAGCTGTTGCTCACAAAGGTCATTGAATTGGTGGTGCTTTTTAAGACTTTTTCATTTAACACATAATCTACTTTGCTTCCACTGTCAATATTTACATTAATATAGCCTACTATCTCAATTCCTGCATCAAAGTCCATACATCCATGGCACAGGGCCTGAAGTGATTTACTTAAACTTGAAATAAATCTATTGGCAGCAGCCAAATCCATTGATACGTCTGCCATCCTCACAAAGCCAATCTGCAAGGAAAACATTTTGAAAAATTGTAAATAAAAATGCACCACTAAAATTTGCTTAAATGACAGGGATTACAAAAAATAAAAAAATAAAATAGATAAAATGGGGAGTAAACATATTTTTACATCTAAGAGTAAGACTAATAGCAGGCCGGGCAGTAGGCAGGTGCTAGCATCTGTACGGGACTAAACAGCCCCTTCCTCCAGGCTTAGAAAGGAGTTAGCCTTGACAGAATCACAACCTGCTGTATGATAGGCCAGTCTCTGTTGACCAGAGGCTAAGCCTGACAAAAATTTACAAAATTTAATAGAAGCTATAGAAAGATTTTACAATTAACTAAAAATGCAGTGAGAGTAGCTGGAAACTTATCTGAAGAATTTGATGTAGATATAGGAGTTAAACAGGGCCGTATCCTGAGTCTTATATTCTTTATCTTTCTTTCTTTCTTTATAAGCTCCCATTCTACCTTCCGGTGTATGGGTTTTAGATGCCCGAAATGATCTTCCTAAGGCTGCCCTGTCCTGACAGTTTCTGTTTCCTACAGTGAAAGTTAAATTTCTTTTGCGTTAATGCCTCTTTTATATCTTCTTCCCACTTTCTCCGAGGTCTGCCTTTTGGTCTTTTACCTTGAGTTTTAGCACTATATACTGATTTAGCTATTCTATTGTCATTCATTCTGTTAACATGCCCAAACCATCTCAGTTCATTCATTTCTATCTTAGTTTTTATGCTATCTGCTTTGGTTTGATCTCTTATTGTTGTGTTTCTGATTTTATCTCTTTGAGTTTTCCATACTACTCTTCTTAGATATTTCATTTCGGCTGCCTGCACTCTACTGTATTCCCTACTGTCTACAGTCCAGGTTTCACTGCCATAGAGGAGAGTAGGACAATAAACTGTGTTGTATACTGCCATTTTGGTTTTTGTTGACAATTCTTATTTACCTATGAATGCCTTTCCTATGTGGTTATATATTACATTTGCCTTTTGGATTCTCTGGCTGTTTTCTTCTCTTAGTTTTCCTCTGAGTTAATCATTACTCCTAAGTAATTGTAGCTTTGAACTTGTTCTAAATTCTCCTTGCCTAATTTAAGATTTTGTGTTTTGGCTTCCTAATTACTAGCATTGTTTTGGTTTTCTTTGTATTTACTCTTATTCCTCTTTTATTTAATTCATTATTCATTATATTGATATTTGACTGGGGGTCCCTTTCTGATTTTTCAAACAGAACTAAATCATCAGCAAATGAAAGCATTGATACATTTACTGGTTTGAGCTTCCACATACCTACATTCATTTTTTACATGTTTGACGATGCCTTTGCGACTGAATCCATAATCTGATAAACAAAAGAGGACTAAGGATATATATAGAACCCTGTCTTACTCCTATATCTACATCCAATTCTTCAGATACATTTCCAGCTACTCCCACTGCACATGTTGGTCAATTGTAAAAACTTTTAATGGCTTCTATTAAATTTTGCTCTACGTTGTGTTCTTTTAAGGAATGCCATAGTTCGTCCCTCCTCACAGTGTCAAATGCATTTTCTAAGTCAATAAACACAGATGCAAGTCAAATGTTTCTCTCAGGAATTTTTCTATTATTTGTCTAATTGTAAATATGTGACCTTGTACATTTCTTCCTGGTCTAAATTCACTCTGATGCTCTTCAATCTGATCCTCTTCTCTTTTCCTTAGTCTCATTCTAGAGTCCTGGCATATACTTTTCCTGGTACGCTAAGTAGTGATATCCCTCTATAGTTTGAGCATTCCATGGTTGATCCTTTCTTGTGTATTGGTACTACAGTTCCCTTTTTCCAGTCGTCTGGCACCTGTTTGGACTTCCATGCTTGTTGACATATTGCATGTAGTAGTTTGTCTACCTCTCTCCCTTGGGTTTTAATCATTTCTGGACAAACTTTATCTGCTCCTGGGGCTTTTCCTAATTTCACTTTTCTTATAGCTGTTTGAAGTTCTTCCATTGACATATCTACTTCTTCAGCTGTCTCATCTCTATTACTTGGAAATTGTTACTCTTAATAATTGATCTGTACTCCTTGTTTCATTTGTTCTGGAGGGATTATGTAATTGTTGAAAATGCTTTCTCCACGTTTCCCTGATTTTGCCGTCTCCTTTCATTATTTCTCCCTTGGCGTTCTTAATTTGTCATATTGGGCATGTTTGGTCTTTCTCATGCTCTTCATTGCTCCCCAGAACAGCTTTTGATTTCCTTGATGGCTTTCTTGAAGTCTCGTCCAAACTCTTCCCACTGTTTCTGTTTTGCTTTCCTAACTTCCTCTTTTGTGATAGTTCTTTTACTCACGTAATCTATCCTATCCTCTGGTCTCTTTCAGGGATCTTTCTTTTCTTTGATCTTAGTCTTGACATTCTCATTCCACCATGCTGTCCTTTTCCCATCTCCTTTAATTTGTTTCCTACCACAGACCTCTTCAGTACAACTGAGGAGTGTTTCTTTATATATTTGCCACTTTTCTTCTATTGTGCTTTCCTTCAGATCCATCTGCCTTTCACTGATAGATCTTTTTATCCTGGATTGGTACATCTGTTTTACTATTGGTTTATTTAGTTCTTCTATTTTGAGTTTAGTAGCTTTCTTCTCTTTCCTTTCAGTTTGTTTTCTTCAGTTAATAATCTCATTTTGGTTATCACTAGGTGATGATCACTAAATATGTCAGCTCCTCTGCTTACTCTAGCATCCATTGTACTGTAAAAAAAGGGAGCTGTTAACTATTGTGTAGTCTATGATTGACTTTTCATATCTGTCTTCATTTACTCTTGTATATTTGTGGATATCTTTATGAGAAAAAGATGTGTTAGCTATTTTCATGTTAAGGCAAAAATCTATTAGTCTCTCCATTTGGAGAAGTTGTTGTGTCTCCTTCTTTATCTATTACTCCATCATTTTCGAAGATATCTTTTTCTTCTTTGGGGGCATCTTTGTTTGGTCCATAAGCTATTAATAATTTAATTTCTCTTTCTTTTGGTTTAATATTTACCTCTAATAGCCGTGGGCTTACAAATGTCCAACTTTCTAGTAGCATGTCTTACCTTTTATGCATTAGGAGGCCTACTCCTGCTCTAGCTCTATCTTTGACATCTACTCCTGAGAAGATTAAAGTATGATTTGGTCCTACATTTTCTATTCCTTGTCCTTTTTTCTTTTGTTTCTGTAATAGCCAAAATGTCTACTTTGAATTTTTCCATTTCTTCAGCTAATTCTAACTCCTCTCCATCAATTGACATAACATTCCATGTTCCAAAAATCAGTCCGTGTTCTTTTCCAGAGTCATCTTCGAAAGTTCAAGCCGGGTATATCATTGTATATATTACTTTGAATCAGGTTGTTTTGGATAAGTAGGGGATTAGCCCACTGTACCCTAGGTAGATCATGCGGCTGCCACCTTGAGGCCCCTGCCGAGTCATGTTATTTTGTCAGGGTTAACTCCTTAGCCTTTAGTAATTCAAGACCAGCCTGCAAGGCAGCAGGTTGTTTTCTTTCAGGATTAACTCCCTTAGCCTTTGGTCAGCCAAGACCTGCCTGCAAGGCAACAGGAGACTCGTGGAGGTGCTTACCTGTCCACTGCCCGGTATATTCTTTATCACGTTAATGAATTCAGTAGCAAAGGCATCCTCAAAAATGATTAAAATGAATGTAGAAGTAAGTATCAATGATTTTATTTGCTGTTGATTTAGCTCAAAAAGTGACCTCTAGTATAATATCAACATGCTGGTCTAAATGAAAGAGGAATGTACGTAAATGCAAAAAAAAAAAAACAATGCTAGTAAATCGGCAAACTAAAGCTTAACCCAAGTAGAGCTCGCGGTGTTACCTGAAGTGACCTTCTTACAGTGAGGGGTTGCCCCAGCGATTTGCATGAAAAAACGAGCGTGTGAAACGAAAGTGAAGCTAGGATTTAGACTTAGTTTGAACAATAAGTTTACGTTTACAGATGATAAAAGACCTATAAAACATGCATTTTCTATAAGTTGAAAGAATAAGGAATGCATTATATTGAGATGTTATTGCAACAAGAGAAACTTAAAGTAAGGACTAAACAATAGCAGCGATAGCCGTGTAATCAACTTAGGCGGGCACAAAGTGTGTTGAATGGGAAAGTGTCACTTTGACGAATGGTAACGAGGCTATCGGGAAAGTCACGAGCTTAAAATAAATTGTAATCTTGTTTGTTGTTATTTAACTATGAACTCAACAGTCAAACTACGTCATAAACCATGTAAGGAAAGTGAAAATTTCCATTCAAGAAGCCTAGGTGTCTGGCCCTAAATATAGAGCCTGTGCGCTTCCCATGCCAATGACTGCGGCCCTAAATATAGGGCCTATGCGCTTCCCAGGCGAACGGCAATATGCCTTTTATTTAGAGTCGACGCTTTTCTTGGGTTTAAACTGGGCAGAGACAAGTAACAACAATTTCAAAGCTACAACTACCTAGGAGTAATGCATGTTTTATAGGTCTTTTATCACCTGTAAACGTGAACTTATTGTTCAAACTAAGTCTAAATCCTAGCTTCAGCCGTTGCACACTCATTTTTTTATGCAAATGGCTGGGGCAACCCCTCACTGTAAGAAGGTCATTTCCGGTAACACCGCGAGCTCTACTTCAGTTAAAAAAGGAAAGATTTACAAAACTGCTCTTGCATATTATATGTACGTACCACTCCCCCCTCTCTTTCTTGGTCTTCGTCTCTCTCTTTCTCTAAATCGGCCATGCATCTGATACTAAAATCTACTGGAATCTAGATCTAGCTCTAGAACTAAATCTAGAAATCTAAATCTACACTATAAACCCAGGTCACCTGCTGAATCATTTGACATTTGATTTGCAATATATTATGGCAGGTTTCACAAAATGGATCATCCCCATTTCCTCTTTTGTCAAAATGTACATGTTATATTTCTTAAAAGTGTTATATACCATGTTAAAGCTTAGAACCTGATGATTCCAGATATATGACTAAGAGATAGCAAAGGGCTGTGAGGCGAGTAAATTAGTTTTTAAAGTCATGTTTTTCAGTCAAGGGGCATAACTGAAAATTCTAGGGCCAATGCCAGTGACGTAATGTTACGCGGAACTGCACAGGTTCACAACCGAGGTTTCTGGCGTTTATTTAGTGACGTTACGCTTGGGCATCTGATTTGGAGAGTTCCTGACTTCTCTAGTTCTCAATAAGATGCACAAAGTCTGTGTTTGATTTTCCCTACACCTCGGGGCGTTGGAGTCCACGGCCGGTGCCTTACTGTTGATCAGAGGACTTGCGCATTCCGCATCGTGTGGATGGATGAAAACCGATGCTTTATTGTCCCATTTTTTGTAAAATTCTGCTATTGTACGCCTTTATAATATCCTTATTACGTGTTACGGGTTTATCGCGTGTACCATTCTGCTGAAACCGTAACTTCCCGACATATAACGAGTGAGGATGTGATATGTATAGGCTGATATTTGCCATTAGAGAAAAGAGAGAGGGAGGGAGAGAAAAAGAGAGTTGGAGAGAGAAAGAAAGGCATCAACCAGCAACAAAATCCTCACCGAAAAGCGCTTTTGACGACAATGGTTCTTTTTTCCCCCCGTACGCCCCCCCCCCCATCATCACCCCCCTCTCTGACTGTCTACTCACATAGAGTGCCCCACTAGACTAGCACAAACTTGTGTCTCTATCGATAACTGCTTCACGGAATACGGGACGGGATGGGAGTTAAGGTGAAAAAGGATTTATCAAAAGAGGGAAATGACGGCAGTCTCAATTTCTGACATTGCACCCAAAAAATATTCACAAAACACACAAATTGAAAGCAAATGTTTTTTATATACATGGACCAAATGTTAAGAAGATTCATCAATTAGACTTTGAGAAAGATTAGTTGAAGAGTTCAAGTTGGGTCCCATTTTAGTGAAACCTGCCTTATAGCCTATATTCCTTTAAAATAGACCTAGATCTAGAATCTACAGCTATAACTTTCAAGATAATACATTCTACATCTGAACAAATATGAAATAATAACAAAAAGAACGGTAGGCTATAACTAGACCTTAAGTGATAGAAAGCTCAGCTAAACGCTAGATAAAGCTTATAACCGGCCGCCATCAACCATTTCAGGACGCCATTCCCAGTCTTTGATTTCTTTCTCTAGCTCTGGTTCTACTCTTGATATCTGTAACTTTCTAGACTATGTGGGAGTTCGGAATTTTTATACCCAAAAAATATTGAAATCAAAATTTACCTTCGCAGCTTTTAGTGGGGGTGCTGGCAAAACAATCGGTAATGAAAGTGTTTTACAGGTTTACTCGATGCCGTCCCGACGCTACGCCACCTTTACTGACACCATTGCAGCTTGGCCTAATTTATGATGACCAATGCGCATGAAAGTATGAACGTGAAAATCATGATATCGATATTGACTGAAATCGAATACCAAACAAGTTTCAGAAAAGTCATGTTTGACTTTGATGTAACATTTTTCATTGATTTAATATACATGTAAATGGTAAAATTTCCCAGTTATCATCACTTTTGTAGACTTTGATAAGGTCTTTAGTAGTGTCGACAGACAACTCATGTATTGACTTATGCGCCATTATGGCATTCGAGAAATGCGTGAACTATGTTAGCATTTGACTGGATTATGAAAGACCACAAAGGGAGGCCAAATGGCATCCAATGAACTCTGTGGTATCAGCTATATGATCTATATTTCGTAAATGATCTGGCCTTACTACAAGAGGTGCAGAAGAAACTGATACGTTACATTAGCTAGCATTAGCAAGTTCTTTGATTGCCCCCCCATTCATGAGGGGAAAATCAGGGTAGCGGATACTGACAATTAATTCAATATCAAATGAACACATCAACATTCGGGCTTTCGGGATACCCCACTCAGAGAAGTAGGCCTAGATTCTTTCATTTAATTTAGCAATATTGTTGACAAACAAGGAGGAACCATAGTAAATGTTAAGATAATAATTGGAAAACCAAGAACAGTTTTTCTCACAATTTTAACCAAAAAGTATGGGAAGCAAGAAAAATAAAAACTGGCACAATTTTCAAAGATAAGACGTTTCAACTCAAATGGCATGTCTGTTCTTCTAGATCTACATGGAGTAGAAATTTGGAAGACCACTACAAGGATGACAGAGAAACTTCAATCTTATGTCAATGAACATCTTGAAAGTAGAAGGGTTTTGGGGTTAAAATGGCGAGACAGAGTTAGAAATGATGACCCATGAACAAAAGCTGGTATGGAAACTATCGAAAATACTCTTGGGAGAAGACAATGAAGATGGACCGGGAATACTATGCGAAAATCTGACTTCAAATATAACAAGACAAACAATACAGTGGAAGACAACACTATGGTATGTCACTGGATACTTGGGGAAGGAATATTATAGAAATGGACTGGGAGAGATCGATTGCCAGTTGGAATGAACTAAGAAAGATCTGCCAGGAGAAGAAACTGTTGAAATCTTTTGTCTGTGGCCTCTACCTCGGTTGGGGTGAAAGGATTTAATTGACGATGATGATCCGATTTTGAGCTGTAAGTTTTGTTTTCAATGCGTATAGCATACTTCATGGGCGTTAGAGCCCTTCCTCCCTTACTCCCGGTCCCTTCTCCTTTTCTCGGCGGCAGAATAATCGGAGACAGTAACGTTATTTAAACGTATCGAAGAGAGGTATCGTCAGGCCGAGCGACCCGCTTTCCAACTCTCGTGATATCCCAATAGTAGTGAGATTTAAACGAATTTTTACTCAGATGAATGAATTTGGTTGCGTAAGGCAAAGAACACAGAGAACACTAGACTCTATACGCGATGAAACGCTCGCGCCGGAAAGGAGGCGTATCGCTGGCGCGAGTAAACAATTGAAATTGAAGGGGCACATAGCAAACGCGGCCATTTTATGGCGCGTGAAAGCAATTGACGGGGCATCTGCGTCTGCGTTTTGCACAATTCAATAATAGACAAGGACGGTATGGATCAAAATCTCACTGAAGTTTCCTCAGACAACTCGGGTATAGATTGGGATCGCAGTGGCAGACCAAGCAATAGTGCTAGGTCTGCAAGAGACATATTTACTGCATATTTTTCAAACTATCCATTGGTTTACACGTATGATATAGAAAAGAAAAAAATGTCAATAGAAGCTTCATTGGGTAATGTGGACCATACAAGAGAGAACTAAACAGAGAGAGAGAGAGGGAGAGAGAGAGAGAGAGAGAGAGAGAGAGAGAGAGAGAGAGAGAGAGAGAGAGAGAGAGAGGAGGGAGAGAGAGAGAGAGAGGGGGGGGAGGGAGAGCGAGAGACAGACAGAGATGGAGAGTGGAGGGGGATAATGAATTTGAAATCTATTGAGAATCGAATAAATAAACCACGTTTCTGTTTGTGTGATCTTTCCTCCTTTTGTCCCATATGGAAGTGAAGGCCTCTTGAAGACAGCAGAGATCAGTGAGTCAACGTCCATTGTTCTTCGGTTATTTAGTACAAATGACACATGCACACACTGCACACTTCGCAAAACTACACATTACCAGCGCGGCAAAGAACTAAGTTTGGATTCCATAAAATTTACCTGCGATGCGATAATTAACCGGCGAGGCTGAACCGGCCTCATCTATGTGTCAACGAGACTTAGTGAAGGGTAAGAACCTGGGACTACCTATACTGAGATTTCCTAGGTAAGAACATAGGAACGCGATACGCGTTGAAACGCCGGCGCCGGTCAGCTAGAGCGAGTAATGTTCTTCACCTAGATAGGTAGTTCCAGTTCTTCACTAAGTCTTGTTGACACACATAGATGAGGCGGGTTCATCCTCGCCGGTTAATTATCGCGTCCTACAGCAAAAGACCGGTGTGTAGATCCAGAGACAGTGCTGATAATTGTCCTACTTCCAGATGGCAGTACTTCCAGCAGCTCCTATTTCTGAAGAACATCGTGATACCAAGAGCATGTTTTGGCTCTTTAAAGAGTATTCTTGATGCCACGTGTAGTCAAGATATGTTGGATGACTCATCTGCATCTATTCAAGATTTGGCAAGTAATTGTCCTGAATATCATGATCCTGCCGCCCCTGAGTCTGATGTCTTGGAGTTGAAGATGGGGGCAACTCCCACTACATATCAACAAACAACTACCACCGGTCAGATTCCCGACAGGGTGAGACCAGGAAAAGGAAAAGGATTCCCTTGATCCATACAAACAATTACTTCACATTGAACAAAAAAAACTGCAATATTTAAAAAATTTAACTGAAAAAAAGTCAAAAGGATGATATTGACAATGATGCTGATTTGCTATTTCTCAAATCACTACTGTACTACCATATCTCAAAAGAATCCCTGAACACGTGAAGCTGTCATTCAGAAATCAGATACAACTTGTGGTTGAGGAGTTTGCGATGATGTCCAACCCATATGGAAACCGTTATGCCACATATCAGCACCACAGGGCAACACCAAAGCATTCAATATCAAACTACAGTCACAGCAGTGCTGCCTCGTCACCTCACAGCTACCAGTCCTACGACAGCAACCAATATTGATCTCAATGAAATGTCTGTTTTAAGTTCTTTTCTTTGTTCTTTATTATTTTTTCACAAGTTCCTTTCCACTGAAGACGGAGAGTATTGTTTTTTGTTCAAATAAAAGAAAAAGCCTATCGTAAATTTAACTTGGCTGGTTTTGTCTTGATGTGTTCCTTCATTTAGTACATATATATATGTAATATAATATTATGCTTCATAGCTGAAACTGGATAATTCAACAATGTGAGCTCTTATATAGCGCTAAATCCACTAAATATGCTCAAAGCGTTGCCTGACAGGCCTTTGCCATCCTTAATCTCTTCTCAACTCCAAGGGGAGCATACTAAGCAACAGCCATTTGACAGGCGCATTGCTCTAGCTTATAGCATACTGACAAGATCTTCCTCTGCCTATAGTCGGGAACTCAGTTTACACCTGAGTGGGATGAGCAAATGGGTGTAAGAAGAGCCGTTCCCAAGAGATCAACGTCACACCTGGTACAGCCAGGATAGGTCCACAAGTACAAGCCGATTGTCTACCACTAGACTACGACGCCACACAATATAGAATCTTTGAGGTGGGGCATGGAAACATTAAAAAATGTATGTACAAAGATCACATTTAACATTTTCACAATCAGTTGTCAGTAGGCTACCGATGATCTAGCATTGATAATTAGCGCTACCGGTAAAATATATATTTTATTATTACATGTATTTCATTATTGTGGTAATTCAATGGATCATGATTTCTCACTTACCTCAGGCTGACAGGATGACGACTAGCCGTTCTACCGGTTGGATCGATTCGTGCCAATTGCACCACGTTTTTGCCATCTTTGATTCAATTTTGCTCAAAATGTAATTGAATGTGCTCATACTCATCCGTGTATAGGAACGAAATCTATCTGGATGAGATTTAAGCTTATGAAAAAGGTGATGGTATTCACCGTCAGTTTTTCTTCTCTTATTAATTTCATGAACACCTTGTCTTCTACGTTTTGCTAATTAAATGTAGATAAATTACTGTCCAGCAAGAAGTGCTGCAGTTCTAAAGATGTGGCCATAACTACAATGCAATGTACAATACGATGTAGCGTGTGTGTGCCCCGTCAATTGCTTCCACGCGCCATAAACTGGTCGCGTTTGCTATGTGCCCCTTCAATCGCTTCCTCGTGCCTCCTTTCCAGCGCGGGCGTTTCATCGCGTATCGCGTTCTCTGTGTTCTTTGCCTAATGCGTAGCTTTCAGTCGTTCAGCTAGCTACTCCTCTCTGTCCACGGAACGTTTCCTAAGTGAACACGCCTCTGATTACTATTTTTCAATAGTTACTGCCTGTGACGAAACTTGCGCATGGTCTACGCTTACGGCCGTTTATGTCATTTTTCTTCTTCTTTCTAATGGGTCGTTCGAGCGCCGATAGAGCCCTTGGAACGGCGACAAAGTCGCTTACGGCCTCAGTTGGCTTCGAGGTCAATTGTGTGTTCAACGGAATCTACCTTCGGCGATTGGGTGGGCCCCATTAATTACATTGGGTACGAAAGGGATGATATTATGTCCTTCAATTCAACAAGTAGAGGAGATACTATAAAACAAGTAACAAAGTTTAAATACCTCGGCGCAATCATAACAAAGAACTGCAAAGACACCATGGGAATAAAGCATTGGATAGCAATAGCAAAACAAACATTACACAATATTAGAGCTGTTGTCTCCAATTCAAAACTGAAATACGAAATAAAAACAACGCAGACATAATAATATGTATCTTTTACACTATTATATGCATGCGGAACGTGGACTCAAAAGATGCGCAATGTTGCAAACATTTAGAAGCATTTGAAATGTGGATGTATAGAAGAATATTGAAAATCCAGCAACATGGACGTTCTAGTAAAAATTGGAAAAGAAAGAGAAATTATATAGAGAACATCAAGAAAAAGCAAATGAGAAGTTTTGCCCATGTGTGAAGACAAAATGGACTAAAAACAAACCAGCAATATTTGGATTCATAGAAGGGACAGGAGCTTGTGGCAAACAACCCTCTAAGTACGGAACGATGTTAAGACAAAACACGTCCGATATCACCATCAACTCAGATATTACGAGAAGCGCTGAAGATAAAACAACGTGGAGAGGGATGGTCGGCAACGTGCTGATCATGATGATGAAGAAAGGGGCTACCCTATCAATGTCGAAGCTATTTAAGCTCTCTCAAGAGCAGGTTTGCTATCGGTCATTTTTTAAAATTATTGGGTATAGGTAACACAGCCATTGTTGGGTAGCCTCTCGGGAAAATGACCTTGGTATAGCGGGAGGGGAAAGCACGCCACCCAGGGGGCACCTTGAAATCTTCAACTTATGTCTCTGTCCCTTGTTAAAAACCACTGTCCCTCCCCAAGAAACGGCGGGCATTTACGAATCATACTGTTCAGAGGACGATTCGCATTGCCGCAGGTAAAATATCGTCAGCCGGGCAATGAACTCACGGAATCAACATTTCAAAATTTCTTATTTTCAAAATTTTGATTGTCCAGCACACGATACACATTGTGTTGTATTTGAATACCTGTCTTTAAAGGGAAAGGGGGGGGATTGTTTCGCCTGCGTCCATAAGATCACAGATTCCACATCTGAACGGAGAGAAGTGGCTTACACTTACACGTTTCAGGTTACCTATGGCCTGCGCCAAGGCTGCAAATAGTTGTCCACAGCCACCGCTCCTCATCATGAGAAATCTGGACAGAAACGTACGGGTCATCCTTATCCACAGCAACCACTCCGCTCCCACCGTAATTGTATATTTTGACACTTGAAGCATGATAGTGCTTACAAGAAAGCGCAAAATATTTCTTCTTTGGTTGGTACAAAAGGAAATATTATACCCAGAATCGTCGTTATTGGATTCATCCCATATGTCGTGAACTGTGAACGCAGCCAACGAGAAGAATTCAAACTACTATCCCAAGTATTCTCATAAGCCACTTGTTCCCACAGTATTTGAACCACATATCTATGGCTGTATCTCTTGTTATTTTTGTCGTACAGTGTTGGTCTCAGTCTAACCGCTTCAATTATCTTTTCCTCATCCATTTTGAGAACGCTAACGAGAGTGCTAGATTTGTTCAATTTGGGCTGCTTTCAGTTTCAATTAAAGTTTTATTTTAACACACTCCACCAATCCCTAAAACAATGACAACAGAGTCTAGAACACACACGCACACAACACCAGCACACACCAACACGCATTGTCACACACAGCCGACTCGTCCTCACAACCCGGAAAGCGTTTGACATGTTTGACGCACAAACGTGAGGAGCGGAACGGTGAGGAGCGGAACGGTGAGGAGCGGACAGGCAGCTGTGGACAACATAAGTAATATTGTGTTTGACTCTTTCATCATCATTGTGTGATGAGAGGAGCGGTGGCTGTAGACAACTAGCCTCACACCTCGACACATAACTAAGGTGACTTCGATCAAAGTCATATAAACTACCGTAGTTTATATTGTCTTTGCTTCGACCTACAATGACCTACAAAGACGGACTACTATGTCACCAGTCTCTATCTTGACTCTTGATAAGTTGGGGTTGTTCACTGTTTGTATACCAGGTCCGATATAGGGAGAGAGAGAGAGGGGGGGGTAGGGAGAGAGACAGACAGAGACAGTGAAATGGAGACACATATATACACAGACAGAGACAGACAGCGATGTAGATAGAGAAAGAGAGAGACAGAGAGACAGACAGAGACAAAGAGAGAGGGGGGGGGTAAAAGGAGATTTTTTTTAGTCTTTCATTTTTGTAGAGCCACTTTAATCAAATTGTTTTTTCTCGTCGAAAGCTTTTTGGGGGATTTTAAAGTCATGTAAAATCGTGTGTACAGTCAGCAATTTATGCAAAATGCCACACTAAAAAGGCAAGAAATCATATTCTTTATTTTAGTTCAGATTTTTAAAAGATATAATATAGTATTCTGTCACAACCCTATTTTCAAAAAAAAAGAAGAAAGCAGTCTTTGAAATTTGCCATTGTCACCATGTTCCCTATCCTCTTGCTCACCACATCCACTCTTCGGACACAATGATTACTATCCTCTTGCTCACCTCATCCACACTCCTGTCACCATGAATACTATCATTTTGCTCACCATATATTCATACTCGTGTCACCATGATTACTATCCTCTTGACCACTACATCCACACTCCAGTCATCATGATTACTGTCCTCTTGCTCACCACTTCCACACCCCCATCACCTTTTAACTATCCTCTTGATCACTAGATCCAAATTTCGGTCACCATGGTTATTATCCTCTTGCTCATTACATCCTTACTTCTGTCACCATGATTGCCGCCCCTTTGCTCATCATATCAACACTCCTGTCACCATGGTTGCCACCCTCTTATTCACGACATGCACACTATTGTTATTATGATTACTGACCTCTTGCGCACTAGATACACACCCCTATCACCATTATTATTATTATCCTCTTGCTTATTCGATCCACACCCTGTTATAATGATTAATATCCCCTTGCTCAATATATCAGCACATCTGTCAACATGATTACTATCCTGCTCTTCTCTACATCCACACCATTGTTACTCTGTTCATTATCCTCTTGTTCACCACATCCACTTTTCCCTTTGTTCATCACCATGTTCACTTTTCTTTTGCTGCCCACATTCACACCCCTGCCACCATGTTCACTATCCTCTTGCTCCCCACATTCACAACCATGTCACCATGTTCGCTTTCATCTTGCTTACCCCATTCAAACTCATGTCATTATGCTCACTCCTTTGTTCACCACATCAATACTTCTGTCACCATATCTAACACCCTCTGGATTACCACACCCACATCGCTGTCTCCATCATATCCATGTTCACTATTCTCCTGCTCATATTGTAACCCCTTGTCACCATGTTCACGTCTACTCTTATGTCCCCAATTTCACAACATGCTTGCTTAAAACATCCATTCTCTTCTTGCGCACCACATTGACACCCCATCACCATATTCACTATCACATTGCTTACCTCATCCACAACACTGTCATCATGTCTAATACCCTCTTGCACGCCACACCCACACCCCTGTCAGTGTCACCATGTTCACTACTCTCCCGTTCACCCGGAAAGTCACGTGTCTGTTCTGTCTTGTTGGTGAAGTTGTCACTTATTTATTATCGTCCATGCCTTTTGACATCACTCCACCGTGCTCCCTAGTTTGTATTTGTCAATAATATTTTATTTTTCTACGTGAATGACAGTACAGTGAACCAAGAAAATATTTGAGACCACTTCAAACAAAGGGAGGTCAATGCAAATTTCTTTTAACTTTCTGCTGTACTGCTGTCCCTGCCCTGCTGACAGTTGACAGTTGACGGTTTGTTGGAGTTCTACTTTATAATGGCTATATGAGGGACTTGCCCAACGAAATGTGTTGTGTTTCACCCTGAAGTCATGTCAAGAATGGTGTGCCTTTACAGATCCCTACAGTATCTCTTCGTTCTGAAGAGGGAAATTTTGATCACTCTGTCACTTGTGATATTTTTCGTCGGTAAAGTTTTATTTTAATTCAAAACACTTTCAATTCAATACTGCTTGCTGAAGTAGAATAGCTGTCATTAGATCTAGAAATCTAGATCTAGATTGATTATGATGCAAATTAGATAAAATAAGTCTTCTGAGTGACATATGCAGGAGTATAGAGTCAATGTATAACAAAGTGAAAGTCATCCTCACTACTTAGCATATTAGGAAAAGTATATGCCAGGATTCTGGAAATGAGACTAGAAGGAAAAGAGTAGAGGATCAGATTGAAGAGCATCAGAGTGGATTTAGGCCAGGAAGAAGTATACAAGATCACATATTTACAATTAGACAAATAATAGAACAATTCCTTGAGAGAAACATTGACTTGCACCTGTGTTTTATTGACTTAGAAAAGGCAGGTTTCACAAAAATGGGACCCAATGATAACTTGAACTCTTCAATTAATCTTTCTTAAAGTCTAATTGATGAATCTTCTTAACATTTGGTCCGTGTATAGCTTTGACATCGCAGATATAAAAAACATAATATTGTGAAATTTGCTTTCAATTTGTGTGTTTTGTGAATATTTTTTGGGTGTGAACGTCAGCAATCCAGACAGACGGCATTTCCTTCTTTTTAATAAGTCCTTTTTCACCTTAAGGTAGGTGAGGTCAACGACCTTTTATTATGTTTTTCTTTAATTCCATATGAAAGAGAATTGTTCAAAGAAAATTTGGCGATTCCTAAATATTTTTTATCTTTTGTAGTGATCACGTGAGGCAGGTTTCAGATTTTCGTTATTATGTAACAACTGATGTCTACAAATGAACACACAGTAAGAGCTGAAAAAAACAGTTGAAAAATACGTAGAAGCGCCGTTTTTTGATCTGGAGTGAAAGAAAAACGTATTCCTACCACCATATATTCTGTAAAAGACATGAAAAAAATCATAGGTAACTCTAAATGAGAATGAGAATACCATGAGACTACTGTCAGTGTACGAAACCTCATGGTCGGACAAAAAATATTTTTTTCGATTTGAGATCTAATAACGGTAATATTGCGTCGAGCTATTGTCTCGTAGATCATCTCGTGTAAGCCTATTGGAAAATCATGAATTTTTTGTTTTTAAATTGTCTGTTTGGCTTTGCGGAATATTTTGTTTTTGGAAGACTCTTACGGCCATGCGCTACGGCCATGCAAAAATGTAGACGATGATCGGACATCAGAAAGCAGACTGTGATCAGGTTAGATTCGGAGACCGTTCAGGTTAGATTCGGTTGCATTAGCAAAACCTGCTTTCGCTTATCGTGAGTGAAACTTATGTAAAGAAGTCCGGCAATCAATATTCTTTCATGATTTATTATGTTCTAATAAATAAAGACAAGATAATTGGCAATACGGGAGGTTTAGAAGTCCATTACAACGATAGTGACTCTACGTCTCCACTATGCACAGTCTTCTTGGCATAACAATACAATATTACTAAAAACACATTTAAACGAGAGAGAGAGAGAGAGAAAATAATACTAATAGCACAGGTTCAAGTAGAGTTCGAGATTTGCCAGCCACCTCTCCCATCCCGTCCCGTATTCCGCGAAGCAATTATCGATCGATAAAGACAAGTTTGTGCTAGTCTAGTGGGGCGCTCTATGTGACTGTAGATAGTTAGAGAGGGGGGTGAGTGATGACGGAGTAGCGGGGGCGGGGGCTTGTACGGGGAGAAAGGAACAATTGTTGTCAAAAGCGCTTTCTTTTCGGCGAGGGTTTTGTTGCTGGTGCATCTCTCTCTCTCTCTCTCTCTCTCTCTCTCTCTCTCTCTCTCTCTCTCTCTCTCTCTCTCTCTCTCTCTCTCTCTCTCTCTCTCTCTCTCTATTGGCAAATATCGGCCTATACGTATCGCATCCTCACTCGTTAAAATTATAAGTCGTGAAGTTTACCGTACCAGTTTGAGCAGAATGGTACACACGATAAACCCGTAACACATAATAAGGATAGTATAAAGGCGTACAATCACAGAATTTTACAAAAAACGGGACAAAAAAGCATCGGTTTTCATCCATCCACACGATCCGGAACGCGCGAGTCGTCTGATCAACGGTAAGGCACCGGCCGTCGACTCTACGCCCGAGGTGTCGGGAAACACAAACACAGACTTCACATCTTATTGAGAACTAGGGAAAAGTCAGGGAACTCTCCAAACCAGATGCCCAAGCGTTACGTCACTAAATAAACGCCAGGGAAACCTCGGTCGACGGACGCGTGCAGTTCACATAACATTACGTACTGGCATTGGACCTAGAATTTTCACAGTTATGCCCCTTGACTGAAAAACATGACTTTTAAAAGCTAATTTACTTGCCCCACAGTCGTTTGCTATCTCTTAAAGTCATATATCTGGAATCCTCATGTTCTAAGCTATGTTCATGGTATATAACACTTGTAAAAAATATAACATGTACATTTTGACAAAAGAGGGAAATGGGGATGGACCATTTTGTGAAACCTGCCAAAAGGCATTTGACACTGTGATTAGGGACGAACTATGGCATTCCTTAAAAGAACACAGCGTAGAGCAAAATTTAATAGAAGCCATTAATAGTTTTTACAATAAACCAACATGTGCAGTGAGAGTAGCTGGAAATGTATCTGAAGAATTGGATGTAGATATAGGAGTAAGACAGGGTTGTATCCTAAGTCCTCTTTTGTTTATGGCAGGTTTCACAAAATGGTTCATCCCCATTTCCCTCTTTTGTCAAAATGTACATGTTATATTTCTTACAAGTGTTATATACCATGAACATAGCTTAGAACATGAGGATTCCAGATATATGACTTTAAGAGATAGCAAACGACTGTGAGGCGAGTAAATTAGCTTTTAAAAGTCATGTTTTTCAGTCAAGGGGCATAACAGTGAAAATTCTAGGTCCATTGCCAGTGACGTAATGTTATGCGAACTGCACGTGTCCGTCGACAGAGCTTTCCTGGCGTTTATTTAGTGACGTAACGTTTGGGCATCTGGTTTGAAAAGTTCCCTGACTTTCCCCTAGTTCTCAATAAGATGCACAAAGTCTGTGTCTGAGTTTCTACACATCAGGGCGTGGAGTCCACGGCCGGTGCCTTATTGTTGATCAGATGACTCGCGTGTTCCGGATCGTGTGGATGGATGAAAACCGATGCTTTTTGTCCCGTTTTTTGTAAAATTCTACGATGGTAGATCTTTATACTATCCTTATTACATGTTACGGGTTTATCGTGTGTGCCATTCTGCTGAAACCGGTATGGTAAACTTCACGACTTATATAACGAGTGAGGATGCGATATATATAGGCCAATATTTGGGAATAGAGGGAGGGAGAGAGAGAGAGAGAGAGAGAGAGAAATGCACCAGCAACAAAACCCTCACCAAAAGAAAGTCTTTTGACGACAATGGTTCTTTTCCCCCGTACGAGCCCCCCCCACTCCCATCATCACTTCTCTGCTACTCCCATCATCACTTCTCTGCCCCTCCCTCTCCGACTATCTACAGTCACATAGAGCGCCCCACTAGACTAGCACAAACTTGTCTTTATCGATCGATAATTGCTTAGCGGAATACAGGATGGGATGGGAGCGGTGGCTGGCAAATCTTGAACTCTACTTGAACCTGTGCTATTAGTATTATTTTCTCTCTCTCTCTCTCTCGTTTAAATGTTTTTAGTAATATTGTATTGTTATGCCAAGAAGACTGTGCATAGTGGAGACGTAGAGTCACTATCGTTGTAATGGGCTTCTAAACCTCCTGTATTGCCAATTATCTTGTATTTATTTATTAGAACATAATAAATCATGAAAGCCTATTGATTGCCGGACTTCTTTACATAAGTTTCACTCACGATAAGCGAAAGCAGGTTTTGCTAATGCAACCGAATCTAACCTGATCACAGTCTCCTTTCTGATGTCCGATCATCGTCTACATTTTTGTGCGGACGTAAGCGCATGGCCGTGAGAAGATATACCAAGACAAAATATTCCGCAAAGCCAACCGGACAATTTAAAAACAAAAAATTTATGATTTCTCAATAGGCTTACACGAGATGAACTACGAGACAATAGCTCGGACGCAATATTACCGTTATTAGATCTCAGATCGAAAATTTTTTTTTTTATCCGACCATAAGGTTTTGCAGACTGACAATAGTCTCATGGCATTCTCACTCTCATTTAGAGTTACCTATGATTTTTTTCGTGTCTTTTACAGAACATATGGTGGTAGGAATACGTTTTCTTTCACTCCAGATCATAAAACGGCGCTTCTACGTATTTTTCAACTGTTTTTCAGCTCTTACTGTGTGTTCATTTGTAGACCACAGTTGTTACATAATAATGAAAATCTGAAACTTGCCTCACGTGATCACTGCAAAAGATAAAAAATATTTAGAACTCGCCAAATTTTTTTTCAACAATTCTCTTTCACATGGAATTAAAGAAAACAATAAAAGGTCGTTGACCTCACCTACCTTAAGGTTAAAAAGGTCTTATTAAAAGAGGGAAATGCCGTCTGTCTCGATTGCTGATGTTCGCACCAAAACAATATTTACAAAACACACAAATTGAAAGCAAATTTCACAATATTATGTTTTTTATATCTGAGATGTCAAAGTTATACACGGACCAAATGATAAGAACATTCATCAATTAGACTTTAAGAAAAATTAATTGAAGAGTTCAAGTTATCATTGGGTCTCATTTTTGTGAAACCTGCCGTATCCTATTTATGGATTCAGTTGCAAAAAGGCATCCTCAAACATGAAGAAAATGAATGTAGGTATGTGGAAGCTCAAACCAGTAAATGTATCAATGCTTTCATTTGCTGATGATTTGGTTCTGTTTGGAAAATCAGAAAGGGACCTCCAGTCAAATATCAATATAACAATGAATTAAATAAAAGATGAATGAGAGTAAATGCAAAGAAAACCAAAACAATGCTAGTAACCAGGGAAGCTAAAACACATAATGTTAAATTAGGCAGGAGAATTTAGAACAAGTTCAAAGCTACAATTACTTAGGAGTAATGATTAACTCAGAGAGAAAACTAAGATTAAGAGAAGAAAACAGCCAGAGAATCCAAAAGGCAAGTGCAATATATAACCACATAGGAAAGGCATTTGTAGGTAAACAAGAATTGTCAACAAAAACCAAAACGGCAGTATACAACACAGTTTATTGTCCTACTCTCCTCTATGGAAATGAAACCCGGACCTTAGACAGTAGGGAATACAGTAGAGTGCAGTCAGCTGAAATAAAATATCTAAGAAGAGTAGTATGGAAAACTAAAAGAGACAAAATCAGAAACACAACAATAAGAGATCAAACCAAAAGCAGATAGCATAAAAACTTAGATAGAAATGAATGAACTGAGATGGTTTGGGCATGTTAACAGAATGAATGACAATAAAATAGCTAAATCAGTATATAGTGCTAAAACTCAAGGTAAAAGACCAAAAGGCAGACCTCGGAGAAAGTGGGAAGAAGATATAATAGAGGCATTAACGCAAAGAAATTTAACTTTCACAGAAAGAAACAGAAAGTGTCAGGACAAGGCAGCCTGCAGAAAGATAATTTCTGGCATCTAAAACCCATACACCGGAAGGTAGAATGGGAGCTGATAAAAAAAGAAAGAAAGTCATCCACTTTCGAATCTGTAATTACAGTACAGTAATTGGTCAAATTGACCTTTGAATGTTTCAGTTTCAGCTCCGTCTCAAACAGTCACAAAATACTGCAGCAATTGATCAATATCATCCTCTCTTTTTCCCCTTAAACTTTTTATCTCAGTAATTTTTTGGATGTGCCAGACTAAGAAAATCCTTCTGATAATTCAACTCAATGATATCCTTCTTTATGCTATTTTTAATAGAGATTGTTCTTATCTTCCTAGACAGCACTAAATCTACTGACTATTACAACATTTTCTCTCTTTTTCCCTCTGGTGTGCTAGAGAAGACCAGAGGACAGGATTTACCCACTGCTAGCTGTTGCAACGGTTCTCAGTTCTTCACTTTTTGAAAGTTGAAGTTCAGCCAATATATCCACCTCTTATCATTATTTCCCCCAAATCATGTATGAAATTCATGAGGCCGCCATCTAAATTGACTGGTCACGCTAGTGGAACAGCCTCAAATCTTGACTCCTTTCAACCACTTTGACTGTGGGTCAGTCCGGCAAGACAGTCTGATGTGAAAAGGTCCTCCTGCCCTCTCTATCCGCAGAATGTTCCACAAGTGAACATACAGTGGGATTTCCATGATTGAGCACACTATTTAATTTTCGCTTTGAGTGAAATCTATGTAATGTAATTATGAGTTGATCGATCTTTGTTCGCCAAAGGATGTGTTGATTAGCCACTAAGAGTAACCATATAATATTGCAACTAGGCTTTAAATCATCCCCACATCATTTTTGTTTGAGAAAATGTTCTGCCAAAAGTGATGTTGAATTAATGCAAACTTCATTATTTCCCTGTCTTTGTGACTATCAGTTTCATTCAGCCAGCCCGCCATTTTGAACAGGTTACACCGGGTAATTAAACAGTTGGAATAATACCTTCACGCCTACTTGTGTAACCTCAGAATTGAATACTGACCGGATCTAATAATTGTACTTGGTACCACTCGGGGTGTGATGTGCTTGTTCAGTGACAAGTAGGCCCTATAGATTTATAACTCAAACCATCTTTAGATATCCTGAAATTTAATTTCCATGGAAATAGAACCCTTTTAAATACAATTATCCATCTAATCTAGATCTAGCGAGTTGAGGCCTTAAAACTATGAATAGTGGCCCTTGTGTTCTGTATCATTGTCAAATAAGGTAAATTAAAATTCTGGATCTTTGCAAAGCACTGCTGAGCAACATAGCTGTTGGGATGAAATGTGGGCAGGCTGGGGGGGATTTGGACATTGATGAGGTGGGTGCAGGGAAGGGAGGGGGGGGGGATATGATAACAGGTGATAACATAAGTGACTTTGTGAGTGGCTGCCAAATCAGAATGGTTGCATTCAGTCATGTTCATTTGTTTTATATCATGTCAGAAAGGGAGTTTTGATGTTTTGTAACTGCAGATCTTTATCTGATTCTTCTTATAGACGAAACAGATTGTAGAATTCAATATATGTTCAATAAATAATTTTGCTGCTTCACTTAAATCCTTTCTTTCTTTATTTTATAGTATGAAAGGATGATAGATCTTCCAAAGTTTTTCCAAAGGAAGCAGAATTGTTTTTGTTAATATAAATGTAATTTTTTCCCACCCTCTCCTTCTTTAAAACTGTACAGATGAATCAATGTTCTCAAATAGTATGCATTCAATAATGTTCAAGCCTGTTATTATGTTGACATTGTGCAATAGTCTGTTCTATTTTTATATCATTCCTCAGGATCCTGTTGCGATCTTGAAATTGCAACTATTCCCAGTGAACTTGTATTAAATGATGATTCGGTATATTTTGAAATATTGTGGCCTGAATCACTGAGATACACCTATAAAATCCAGAAGGCAAGAGATTTTGGTATAAACTTTGTAAGTACTCAGAAACTTCTTTTTGGTGTCTCATATTACTTTAC
The DNA here is from genome assembly GCA_037039925.1 of Doris montereyensis. Lineage (NCBI taxonomy): Eukaryota > Metazoa > Mollusca > Gastropoda > Nudibranchia > Dorididae > Doris > Doris montereyensis. The sequence goes on from JAXRKP010001204.1 coordinate 62,201, forward strand.
AACAATAACAAAAATGTAAAGTATTTTAGCACTTTAATAGTAAGAATAATGGAATAATAACATCAAGACAACAAATGATCTGAAGGCAAACTGGATAAGACTTTATTCGTGTTGAGTTGTTTTTATTAGTGTGTCATGAACTCTGTGTGCGATGTACATTACAGTGCTACCAGTCATAGCAGTTTGATGTGAGCACTCGGGTGCTGCACATGCCCCCAAAAACCAACTAATCGTCCAGGAAGCGTTGAGGTCTCTTGATTATACGCCCTGAACGGGAGTGTCCTTCATTTAGCAGACTTGTTGGAATTCATGCCTATTGTCACTGGGTGGCTAGCCAGGACAAGGTGGTTTTGCGATGGAAACCAGTTGCGAAGGTATCCACAACTGCTGCCTTAAGTCGGTCTACCGAGATTCGTTCTGTCCGTCCGTCAATGTCTATCAGGGAATGTTTATCCCCTGGTGCTAAGACTAAGTATGGATCAGTATAAGGTCTTTGAAGGGGATCCCTGTGTGTGTCCAACCGTGCATAAACTTACTTTGCCGACATCAGAGACTGGGACAGGTGTGTCTGCGGAGAACTATGATGGTGTATTGGTGGTGATACATGGAGGGATGCGTTTCGACGGGAAGCCTTTAAAAATTCTTCAGCAGAGCGGTGCGATGATTGATCCACTACAAATTCTCCTGGAATTGTTAATGGCTCGCCATAAACAAGTTCGGCTGAAGAGTAGCCAATATACTCTTTTGGGGCGGTTCTAAGACCCAGGAGAACCCAAGGAAGCTCATCGATCTAATTGGGGTTGGTCAGACGAGCTTTGAGGGATGCTTTGAGTGAACGATGGAATCGCTCAGTCAAACCGTTGGCCTGCGAGTGGTAAGCGGTTGTGTGGTGAACCTGTACCCCAAGGCGAGAGGCCACCTGTTTCCGCAAGACAGATGTGAACTGGGGCCCCGCGGTCGGATGACATATCGACGGGAACGCCAAACCGTGAAATCCAGCTTGAAATGAGCGCTCTGACGCCTTCCTCTGTCATGGTATCTCATAGTGGTATAGCCTCATGCCATCGTGTGTTACTGTCTATGATAGTCAGGAGGTGCGTGAAACCCTGAGACTGTGGTAGTGGCTCAACCAGATCGATATCGATATGAGAGAACCGTTTTTCAGGCACAGAAAACTGTTCCAGTGGTGCTTGTGTATGGTTCTGAACTTTTGAGGATTGGCAGCCATCATATTCTTTTACCCACGAGGAAACCTGTTTTTTAAGCCATGCCATACAAACTTTTTGCTGATGAGTCTCACAGTTGCTTTCACTCCTGGATGAGAAATATTGTGGATGATTTCAAAAACGGGTCATGTGAATTAGGGGGCACGATACGTTGTGGGTGTCCAGTTGAAACGTCACAGATCACGTCTGGGCCTTGTGGATCTACCTTTGTAGTGGTTATATGAGGTTGGTTAGTGCTGTTTTGTAGGCCTGTACGTCCGTACTGGTTTCCTGCGATTTTGCCATGGCCTGATAGTCGATACCGATTGAGATTGCGTTCATGACAGCTTGAGAAAGGCAATCGGCAACAGTATTACTTCTCCCAGAGATGTGCCGGATGTTGGTTGTGAACTCTGATATGCCTGAAAGATGCCGTTGTTGCCTCAGTGGTTTTTGACATGACGTGGACTAATGGTTTGTCATCTGTAAAAATCACAAACTGTCTCCCTTCGATAATAAAGCGAAAAGGACGAATAGCTAAATGAACACCAAGCAGTTCCCTATCGAAGGTACTGTACTTCTGTTCAGGTTTCCAAAGCTGGCGACTGAAAAAGGCCAAGGGCTCTCACTGACCTTGATTAAGTTGCTCAAGGACTGCACCTACAGCTACATCTGAAGCGTCAGATGTTAGTGCGAGAGGACTGTGAGGGCAAGGATGAGCTAGCACTGTTGCGTTACTGAGGGCATTTTTATCGTAGGCAAAGGCTTGCAGCATTTCCGATGTCCACGTTAGACTCTGGCGAGGTTTTGTTGTTTTCAAAGCGCAATACAGCGGTCGAAGTATCGCAGCAAGTCCTGGCACAAAACGATGGTAGAAGTTTACCATGCCTAGGAATTCCTGAAGTGACCTAATGTCTTTGGGCAGTGGAAAATCTCTGATTGCTTGAATATTGGTCTCCATTGGGGCAGATTCCGAAGATGAAATTTGGTGACCAAGGAAGTTTAGTGATGCCACTCTGCAGAGGCATTTTTCAAGACGGATGACAAGCCCATGGTCTTTCAGTCGTTGAAACACTTTGTTGAGATCCTCCATGTATTCTGCTTCTGTAGAACTAGCTATGAGAATATCATCCAAGTAACAAAAATACAGTTCAAATCTTGTTAAATGGAGTCCGTTAAACGTTGAAAAGTCTGTGCTGCATTCTTCAACCCGAATGGCATTCTTAGAAATTCCCATAGCCCAAAAGGGGTGATTACCACAGTTTTGGGCACTTCAGGGGCTACCGGAATTGGACGGTAACCTCTAACCAGGTTGATTTTGTAAAAAATATTTCCCGTTCAGGTTAGCAGTGAAGTTGTGAATGTGTGGAACTGGGTAGCGATCGGAAAACAGTCGCATTGTTGAGCCTATGAAAGTCACCACATGGACACATATTGCCGTCAAATTTTGGAATCATGTAACGGAGAAGCCCAAGAGCTGCTGGACTTCCGTATTATGCCCATTTTCTCCATCTCCAAGAATTCTTTCTTTGCAAATGCCAGTTTCTTGGGAGCAAGCGTCGTGCACGAGCAAAGATGGGTCGGCCTTTCGTTGGGATGAAATGTTAAACTCCGTGTTTGACATTTACAGTCAAAACGTGGGCTGAAGGAGTTCTGGATATTGATTCAAAATTTTTCTGAACTTGTTGCAGCTTGGTTCTAAAGGGGATAGTTCGATGTTACTCGATGAGATGGAATTCTCACAGAACAAGGTATGAGTGAAAATGTTTCAGCATAGACGAGTCGTCGTCCACGTATGTCCACAAGTACATTATGTTGACGCAAAAATATCTGCTCCCAGCAGAGGACGCTTCACATCTGCCTTCATGAGACGTGTTTGAAACGTGCAGGATGCAAAACGTACTGTGACCTCACAACAACCGTATGTTTTGATGGATGACCCGTTAGCTGCCTGTAAAGAGAGATCAGGGCAGCCCGAACTCTTGTCAACTGCTGAAGTAGGAGTAACGGATACTTGGGCCCCAGTATCCATTAAGAATCGGCTGTTGAAGTTCGCATCTCTCGACAATAAATTTAGGACTTCTGGTACTTTCGGAAAGTTTGTGGCATAGCAACCTGGGTCAACAGTAGAGAATTTTACTGCTGACCTGCTCTGGTGTTTCCCTAGTTTCTCTTGTTTGTGTTGGATGGCTTGAAGGACTTAAAGTGCTTGCAAGATTGTGAGCAGCGGCAGGCATTTGATCCAATCGTTGGTGGTACCAACAAATTGTATGGATATCACCAGAACTTGTAGCGTTTAAGCTGGGAGCTGTTGTTTCGGAAACGGAGGGCATGCTTGAACATGTGTAGGAAGCATGTAAGAGATTATCTGCCTCTTTGGCCGGTGCTCTGTAATCTTGAAGATGGGGCAAGTTTGCTAGTGGGAGTCGAATACTCGATGTGAGCTGTCTCAGGAAAAGCTGCCTGAAAAGTAAACAAGGCTTGTGATTCCCCAAGAGAACCAGCATTTGGTCCATCAATTCCGATGGTTTCTTGTCACCTAAACCGTTGAGATTGAGCAGTGTTTCTGCTCGTTCTGTCTCTTTCAACTCATCGTATTTTCCTTCTCTTGACGGTGAAGAAATGATGGATAACGCTCTTGCAGCAGTATCAGAATCCAGGGCGGCAACGACATAATAGTATTTGGTGTCGTCTGACGTTATTTGGCGGAGTACAAACTGTCCTTCACTTTGCGCAAACCATGCGGCAGGACAAGAGGTCCAAAAAATTGGTAATTTAAGTGCTACTGTTTCAATAGACATCATTGAACGGATGTTGGGATGGATATCTTGGAAAGACAAAGTCAAAACGTTTAGGCTCAGTCTAGAAGTGAGGTGGTTGAACGAAAGTTGAAGAGTGTGACAACGTGTCGAATGATTTCCTCTGCTAGACTTGAATGCTGAGTCGAACGATGCTAAGGTCTTCAAAGTATATCTGAATAGTACTTACTTAGAGTTATATCACGTCGGGGTCACCAATGTAGCACTTTAATAGTAATAATAATAGAATAATAACATCAAAACAAGTGATCTGAAGGCGAACTGGATAAGACTTTATTCGTGTTGAGTTATTTTTGTTAGTGTGTCATGAACTCTGTGTGCGATATACATTACAGTGCTAGCAGTTATAGCAGTTTGATGTGAGTGCTCGGGCGCCACATTATGATAATAGATGCAACCTCCTCTGGTTTTTCTCTCATATTTTCACAATATGCAATATTAGCGGTATAAAGAACATACCATTTTGGAGATTGAAAAATTGAACTGGCAGGCAGATCATGTTGGTAGGCTTAACGGAACTTTATGTAGCCACTGGCCAGCCATTTCTACTTGAAAAGCATGCGACAAGTCAATGAAAGTTAATGTAATTGATACACCAAAATACAGCATCTTTTTAATTTTTAGTGTATATATGTATTATTATTATTATTGTTTCTTGCCTATGAGCTGGTACCACACGTCTGAAAATAACTGAAATTGCTTCTTAAGCTTTTCAGGATTTAATTTTGCTCTTGCTTTAATATTAATCACTTTATCAATTTGCAAACACAAATGATGGCAAATATTCATTTTTCTTCTTGCTTGCTTTTAATTTATTTGAAGCCGAGATAGCTGCATACACATATTTATACAAAGCTTTGTCATAAAGTGCCTTTTCAAATTCTTGTCAGTCTGATTTCATGTGTGTTTAGTATCAAGAATGGGTTTGACTGCATATAATTTGTTACTTTTTTATGTTCAAGCCTTTTTAAAATGAATTTTTTGTACACTTCTTTAGAATAGAACATTCGAAAATGTAGAACTCATTTGGGCTGACCCTGAGGAAGCTTGTCAGGAATTGTACAATGATGTCAGAGAGGCTGTTGTTCTTATACTCAGGGGTGAGTCTTATAAGATTCTCAATTAATCAAATACAGTGGAGCTCACCTACAACAGCATCGAATACAATAGGATCTCGATTACCAGGGATTTTTTCAGATCCCATTTTAATCTCTACATGAGCTATATAAAATATGCATGCTTAGAGCGGCATCAACCGATGTCATATGTGGCTACAACAGGACAGAAAATTGCAACCCCCATACCGGGAAAACATAATTCTTATCAATGTCAAAAGCTCTGACATAATGAAAATGTAATAATAAGAAGGAAGAGTTGGATTGGTGCTCTCCTGTGACACTTCCCATAGGCTAAACCCACACACGGCATGTATACATCATGAAGTTACAATAATGTTATTATTGTGCCTATATATATAGGGACCATTGCATGCTGTACTGTATTACTATTATGTTGGGTTTTTTTTTACTAGCCTGCATCATTAAGGCCTACTTACTGTGGCAGGGCAATGCTATTATTGCTATGATGCTCAATCACGCTAGCAAGTGCATGTGACTGTGTATGCGTGTGTAATATACACGGTTACAAAGGGACTCCGCTACAACACAATTTTTCCCCCCAGGCCCGACACGCTCGTTGCAGCGGAGCTCCACTGCATATACACATTGTTAGTAACTGAAATTAATTTGTGAACTTAATGTTAAAATATTTATACTGCGTTAAAACACTCAATTGAAAGTAAAAATTTTTGATTTTTTTTTTTAGTTCTGCTGATGTGCTCTTTTTAATGAATTTCCTATACCCAAGATTGATAGATATGTGGGATAAATTCAGCCATTTTAACATGTTTACATAATTTGAGCAATACGAGACAGCATGGTTAAGAAATGAAAAACAAAAGAAGTAAAAGACAATGACATATGTGTACCTGAGAGATAAATGAGAATAAGTGGGGGTGGGGAATGAACAGAATGGAAGAATAAGAAGGCTGGTAAGGTATGGAGGATATTTATTTCATTTTGTTTTTCTCAACAGCGAGTGCTCGTTTTTAACTAAAACAACAATAGCAGAAAAAGCTGGAGCGGTGGCTGCCATCATAGCTGACAATGATGAGACCAACGACATGAGCATGGTTGACATGATAGATGATAATTCTCATCGAATTGTTAACATTCCTTCTTTATTTCTGATGGGAAAGGATGGGTATGTTAAAAAAAAAAATTTGTTCATGTGAGACAAAACTGAAAACAATTTTGTTATATTTGTGGAAGATGAATAGGCACAACCTGCTTTTCCCTTCTTTTTCTTGTAAATATATCTTTTGTTTAGCTTTTTCTGATTAATTCATTCTAAAGTCTTAGCACATAATGGTTGCAAGTGGAACTATTTATATTTCACTTTTTCAAGATGTTTTCTTTCTTTCTTTATCAGTGACCATTCTACCTTCCAGAATATGGGTTTAGATAGCTGAAATGATCTTTCTCGAGCCTACTCTGTCCTGACATATTTTTCGTTTCCTGCTGTGAAGGTTACATTTCTTTGCTTGGGCTTAAGTGTTTTTCAAGATGCATGAAATGAAAAACCTGTTAGCTATTGCTATTATGTACCCTTTCAAGCTTTAAATGGTTGATTTGCTTTCAAAGACTAATTATATATATATATACTTGTAATTCCTCTTGGCTGGTATGTGCAAGGAATGGAGTCTGACCAGTGATACAAAATGTAATGACGTGATTACATTTGTAAATCCTTATGTCACTTAATTCCAAAGCAATCTGCTGCTGTTGGGAAACAGTTTATTCAAACAACTATTGTAAGACAAGTATGGTAAGCTCCTTCGAGGCTGGAGGCCCATAGAGCAAAGGCCATTCCTGGTTTCTATGGCTTTGAGTGGAAGAGGAAACAGATATTGTGTACAAGTCAAGATCATCCTCTGAATGCTGGTCTGACACTGACACAATTTTTTAAATCCCATCCATGGCTTGTTAGCCACTTGCACCCGGATGGATCGAGGAATGATGTCATAAGCAACTTTCACAAGGATACAACAATAGCTTCTACTGTTAATTAGAAATGTGATGGTATAGAGAAATAAGTTGTATTTGAGTGAAATGGTCATTTTTGAATTTTCTTTGCACAACTTTACATCATGCAGATTCATTTGCTCTTTCAACTAGTATTGTTGACTTACTAGAAATACTTTTAAAGTAATGTAATTAATTAAAACAGAACTATGATATATGTCCACAAAAAATGTTATAATCAGAGGGAGAATTGTTTACTTTTTTTCTAACAGATTCTTAGAACTTGATTGAGGCCTGTATTATTAACCTAAAAAAGAAGTTAATCAGGAGGACATCTAAACTTTTAATAGAATAGAAATGAGATTTTCACATATGCGTGTAAAATTGAATCTAAAGACTCTTTACCCCGAATGTGAGAACAAGAAGACAAAAAAAAAAAATAATTTTTGGTCAGAGTGGTGACATGTATCTTTCACCTGATCTTCTTTGTCACCACATCTGTGCTTCATTTATCATTTATAGATTTAATTCATGTTTAGATTTAGAAATATTTTAAGATGTGTTTTGAAATGTTAATTCTCTTTTTATTTTGATCTATGGTCAGGTCAATGATCAGACAACGTCTGAGGCTCATGCACTCTGATCGAGCACTTATCAAGATACCAATAAATATGACGGAAAGCCTATATCAGCTACCAGGAGGCCCCCTTGGACTGTTTGGTGAGGAGCAAGTTCTAGATTCTAAATGTTTTTGTGATTACCTCTTGCATTTTGATCATTCTTCAACATACTCACCATTTTACAAATATTATGATGTCCCGAAAAAATAGTCATTTATATTGTTTGTTGTTTTGAATTGCCTTGAAAAAGAATTTTATTTTTATACCTTTCATTATGTGGTATTCTTTTGAAAGCATTGTTGACTTATGACTGATGATGAGACGTTTGTTTTGTATAGCAATTTTCAGATGTGATGTATCTGTATCATTTCAAGACTAATTTAGTTTGTTTTGTATTTGAGTGCGTGTAGAGTTAAACCAATGAAAGTTTCATCCAGTTGAAGCTATATTAGATAGTAATAATATGATATTGTGAGCCTATCTGACAGTTTGCTAGGTTAAATGGTGAACATTAATGTTATCTACATCGTTTAGGACATGTTTTGTCAATGAAGAGTATAATAAAATACATTGAAGATTTGTATCGAAGAAAGATCAAAGTTAAATCATAACAAAAGTTTTTAGGTAGCATAATAGTGTTATTGCAACATTATCACATGTGGACGAGAGATTATAAATGAAAAGAGAGGTCTCTAGAATTGTAAACTATCTCATGCCTGAACTACCTAGAGTAACATTACAATTCGCTGTTTGAGAGAAAAAATAGCTTTAGAAATCAGTATTGTTTCTGATCCATTTGTCAAGTCAGCAGGGATAATTGAAAATTGTCATGATTATGCTGAATATGTGGGAAAATAATGGAACAAGCAATGGAAATAAACATATTGGTAATTCTGTGTTATGTTCACTTCCCATATTTAACAACTTTGACGTTCAAGATTTCTCATTCTACAATCATGATCTTTCCCAGCAATTCTCCTATTTTCCCATCCCCTAAGCTGGCATTGGCTTAAGAGAGATAACTTCGTTTCTTAACCCTTGTAAGACTAACCTGCCGGCTAACCTCAATATCGATCGATAATCTCGTTCTGCTGTGTACGAGGCTTTCGCAAGTGGCACAATAGAGTAAGGTAACATAGCGGGAAATATTGCGTTGTTTACTAACAATAACATCTATTACAGCCTACTTTTATTAAACATGAAAAGGAATAATATTGCAGTTGGCACATTACTAATGAAGAGGAATATGAAAGGTATAATACTAATAATAGATAGAAAACGGGTCAGGACCAATAAATCTTCAGTGTGTCCAACCTTCAGAAGCAACAAGGAGACATAGAAACAAATAAACACTAAACGATGCTGAACGAAACTAATACTAATAGAGCCATTGATGCAACGACCCATCAACAGAGCAAGTCTCATAACAACAATAAAAAAAAAAAAAAGAAGAAAACGAAATACAACTGCCGTAAGAGAAACCGAGAGAGAGGAGGGAGGGAAAGAAACAGAAGGGAGAGAGAAAGAGGAAAGGAAACAAAAAGGAGACTTAAAGAGAACGAGGAAGATAAAGAAAGATTAATAGAGAGGATGGAGAATGAGAGAGAGACAGACAGACAGAGACAGACAAAGTGAGAGAGAGAGGTAACATATAGAGCGGAAAGGGGGGGGGCACGTTATTGCATGGTCATTCAATAATAGCGTGGCTGGCTGTGTCGAATTTTATGTAGTAGAGTTTCAATGAACAACATTTATCTTTACTTCTAAAGGAATCATTTTCATTCTCACATCTTAATAAAATAATGGAACTAAACACTAGAGGAAATATCCAACCGCTTTTCGCTAATTCCATGATCAAGTCCAATGTGCATAAGTAACACATGCCCATAATGAAAGAAACAGGCCCCTGGTTTATTACTTTCACAAGTGTATCATCCCAGCTGCGGCAACGCGCTCTATCCCAGACCTAACAGTAACACCTCTCCTCAGCTACATGCTTCCCATGCTTTTGAAAACTCCCTCCCTACCCTATGTCTATCACTAATATCACCGTCTCTTCTCTTTTACAATGACATGGGTGACCATCGTTTTGTAGTCTTGGCTGTTCCCTTCCTACAGTTCAATAGTAATCCACCTCCTCCCAAACAGCCCCCACGCCTTATGCAATCCAGTGATTTTTCACATCTTCCCCCCACTTCTGGATATAAGTCTCCCACCTTAGTCCTTTCTATTTCTATTCACTATGAAGATAGACTCGGGTAGTTTCTTCTTCTTCTTCTTCTTCTTCTTCTTCTTCTTCTTCTTCTTCTTCTTCTTTTTTCGTGATGTAGAGGCCCCCAGTAGGAGGATCAGCCTACATTTAACAATGTTGTAATGGGTGTGTTTGACAATTATAGCATAACACGAATTGAACAAACACGAACAGAGTGTCAAGTTGATTAATTTGTGATGCAAGCAGATATGATTTTCTTGAACATGCCCGGATTTCCCGTTTTCGGCTGCTTCTGGTGGCAGATTGTTCCACATACGAATTGCTGATGGAAAGAATGAATGTAAATATGTGTCTGTTCTGGCGTGTGGAATAGCCAGTTTGTTGTTGTGTCCCCTTCTTCTCCTGGCTGTCGGTTTTACACTGTCAGGGAAACTGACGTCGGTTTGTTGGTGAACAATTTTGTGGACTGTTGTCTCTTTGTCCCTTTTTCGTCGTGCGCATAGTGTTTCGAGGCCGAGTTTGTTCATTAGGCCTGATGCGCTAGTGTGGAGTGAGAAGTCGCCGCATATTCGACGTGCTGCTCTCCTTTGCACTATTTCCAATGCGTTAATGTCTTTATGGTGATGTGAGTCCCACACGACACTAGCATATTCCAGTATTGGCCGCACTAAGGTTTTGAAACAGTGCGTTTGAATGGAGGTCAGGCATCTTTTTAAGTTGCAACAGACGAATGCGTTGATTATATTAGCTTTGGCCGTTAATGCTGATGTATGAACGCCCCAGTTCAGGTTCTGTGTTATTTCTATTCCGAGATATTTTGCGGATTCTACTTTTTCGAGAGTATGGTTATGGAGTATATAGTCATATTTTATGGGCACGCGTTTGTTCATGATGGTTAAGGTGTTGCATTTTTTTATGTTGAACTCCATCATCCATTTAGTTCCCCATTCTTTGAGTTTTTTAAGATTGTTGTTGAGATCGGTACAGTCCTGACCTGTATGAATGTGTTTATATAGCACAGTGTCGTCCGCGAAGAGTTTTGATTTTGATTTAAGGTTGTATGGCAGGTCATTGATGTAAATTAGAAACAATGCAGGTCCAAGTACAGATCCTTGTGGTACACCTGATGTTACTAGACCGATGTCAGATTTTTGACCACCGATGACAACTTCTTGGGTTTGTCCGCTCAGAAAAGATTGTATCCAGTTCAACGTTTTTTCATCTATTCCTGCTATCATTTTCAATTTCTGAAGGAGGCGCATGTGTGGTACTTTGTCGAACGCCTTTGCAAAGTCTAATAATATGACATATGTTTGACCACCTCTGTCGAGTTCCGATGTGATATCTTCTAACACAGAGATCAGTTGTGTTTCACATGATCTATGTTTTCGAAAGCCATGCTGGGCATCGTCTAAAATGTTATTGTCTTCTAGATGTTGTGTTATCGCCGATCTAACAACGTGTTCAAGTAATTTACAACAGATACATGTGAGAAAGATGGGGCGATATTCGTCACCTTTTTTGAAGATCGGTTGCACTATCGCATGCTTCCAGATTGATGGTAATACTTCTGTGTCCAGGGACAACTGGAAGAGTTTGGATAGGGCAGGGGCGAATTTGTTAGCCACAAGTTTGAGTAGGCGACATGGAATTCCGTCAGGTCCAGCGGCTTTTTAGTTTTTAAGTTCGTGAGTAATTTTGCTACTCCTTTTCAGTGATTGTGGTTTCTTTCATTTCCGGTTGGTTTGTTGTATGGGGAGTGGGACTATGCGTGGTATCCTCCAATGTGAAAGTTGAAACGAACTGAATGTTTAGTATGTTTGTTTTGTCTCTGTTCTCTGTGTGAAATGTATTTCCTCGACTCAGTGGTGCAACTCCGACTGGATCACGTTGTTTGCTTTTGATAAATTTCCAGACATTGCTGTTGGTATCTTCTTCAAGTAAAGTATATTACGGTTTTCCAATCTGTTAGTGTATTAGTCCGTTTGGCTTTGGCCCATCTTCTTTGCTTTTTTCTTGCCAGCCTTTTCAAGTTAGTAGGGATCCAAGGTTGGTGGAATTTCTTGGAACATGTTTTGGTAGGTATGTATTCATTTGTCATAGTGTTGAAGTGGTCGGTGATGGTAGCCCATAGGTGTTCTACACTGGTATGTGTTTCATTGGCAAGTTCGTCACTGAGTCGTTTTTTTTTGTTTGCGAATTTCATTGACATTTGCTTTCTTCCGTATGGTGACTACATGGGGGACGTTTTTAATTTTAATTGCTTTTATTTTGCTGTCTGCGATCATTATGTCGTGGTCACTAAGATCTGGGATGGTTATACATTTAGATGTCAGGTTTGGCCTTTCTAATGTCTATACACTTCAAATAGCCGCCCTTCCTCTTGTCCAGATACCACATGTCATCATGACCATGTGAAATGGATCTGTTTTAGAGATCAAAGTTCCTTTGTTGCTGGTCGCTGAACTCAGATGAAAGCTTCAATTTTCCCTTGTACTTTCAACACTCCAATCTTTTCATTCTTATGTGAAAAAGAGGTGGAGATGTATTTTGACGTATGTGACAATATAACCATCAACACAATGCTCCCCCTGATTGGTCAACCCTGAACATGGTTTCTTTCTATTGACTGCTGAAGGTCACACCAATGTGATTGGCCACTGATATCTTTTATTTATATCAATCACTATTTCTTGCTCGTGGGTGGAGCTTCTTACTAAAGTAATTGACATCTGTCCAGAAGTTGCGTTGGTCATATGGAGACAAGAGTCTTTGGTTGTGTCCACTTTGCGAGGGTCCACAGCCTGCATTTGTGAAAGAACTCCTGTGTGTTGTTGTATCTCTTTATAAGAAATATATCGAGTGTGTATTAGACACGGAAATGAACTATCACTTTACCCCTTTAGAATAATAGACTTTCTCTGTTTGGCATGGCGTGGGTTGATCAGCGTAATTGGTCAGAATAGAGGCATTCCCAAAACCCGTCTTTGAGTGCACTGCAGTGCAGTTATACAGGATCCGCCATTAACGCTTTGTCTTGCTGGAAGGCCGGGAGTGATGTACGGGACCCACCATTAGCGTAGGTGTGCTCAGAGTGACCAGCGGCATGCAAAGATACGGGACTCGCCATTAGCGTAGGTGTGCTTAGAGTGACCAGTGGCATGCAAAGATACGGACCTGCCTGAAAAGGGTTAACATAACTTACTAAATCAAATGCGTTCTTCTTCAATATGGCTATTTATATTTAAACTTTGATTGACTTAAAGATTTAACTGAAATAAGCTAGTTTTAGATAAACTTTTTCTTGACATATACACATTGTATTGTCCAAATTCTTACTATATTTATCACCATTTTCTTAAGAGGGAATTGATGTCTGATTATATGTTGCTTTTTCCCGGTCTCAGTGTCACATTTCTAAATATTTTGGTACATAACTGATCGCTTTACGTTATTACATAGAATTGGTTAAAAATTAAAGAAGAGACAAATCCAAGCAAAAAGCCAAGACTGAGGAATAGATTCCTCCATTTAACTCCATACTTTAATCAGTATTGCCACTGAAGAGAGTGTCTAAAAGGGGGTCAAGGAGGCAACATTATTTATTCTACAGGTGAAGGTTTAAAAAAATATACCTACAAGAAAAAAAAGAAACCATCTCCAGACACACTTTGGTGAAAATTTGCTAGGTGTTAGATAGCACAATAAACACGAAGTGTTACTGAAAACCAACACTCCAATCATTCACCAGCCATCATAAAGAATTCAATTCAATTTCAGCCAAGGTAAATTCTGGTTACGGCTTTCCAAAAATTAACAAACTTACATAGTCACAATGCTTTGTACACGCCACTCTTCAAAGTTAATTTAAAAACATCCCATGTTGTATGTACACTGTCAAAGGCTTTACACTGTTTACAAACGCAATTTAAATCTTAAACGGATGAATAGAGTTTCAGGTTATTTACACTGTCATCGCTTGTTTGCCATAATGTTTTCTTTTCTTCTGAGCTGGATGGATGGATAATACTGGTAGATCCTACTTCTTTCCTTTCACTCTTTTACATGTTATTGATCTTCTTGTTTCCTCTGCATTCACCCTGAGATCACCACATAAGATGGACAGGGTAAATTTCAATGAAAGAGATTTGAGCTTGAGGCCGTCAGCTGCTGAATTCAATTGTCTCTTTTGCCCTCTTCTCGGCTACTTTATGTATGAAATCATCAGGGTGTTTTCTATATGCATCGTGTGACTAATTTAACTTAACCCCACAGTCAGGCTTCAACTGTTTTTTTCATCTATGAGTCACGCACAAATGGACATGCCAAAATTTTTTGAAATCCACAAATTTGCAGATAACTGGAAACACTGTCTAATACGAACTCTTTTTAAACATTTTTTTTAAAGGGAGTGGGAGTTATGAGCGGTATTAACGCAGATTGAACTATATCTTGAAAATTGATTAAGATAGAGCTTGCTTATGAACATACGCTCATTTTGCGGGTTGAGGTTATATTAATCAGACTTCTCTGTATATATATCATTCCTCTTTGGTTTGTTTTGTAATCTTATTGTCCTTTACGAGTCGCATCTAGATTCTAGATCTATATATGCAAAAATATTTTATTTTCACCAATAGGATTTTTTTTTTTAATTGTCCATAAAAATATAAATTTAATTTGTTGGGGTTTTTTCTTCTTTTTTTATTGAAACACAAAAGTGGCATTTAAGTAAATAAAAAGAAAGATGCTGAGGAACACTCCAAAGTATTACGAGAAATTTATGGATAGAATTTACAACAAGATTATCATATGATAAATGTGAGATTGTACAATATCAAATGAAAATAGTCATAATTATCGATGCATTCTAATATTTGTTTTGTTTTACTAGTTTGTTAGGATGTTTTTTTAAACTTTGGCTTCATTTAAAAAATTTAATTATTTTCTATCTTTCACCAGAGGTCTTATGTGAAATTAAAATAAAAACATATTTGAGGTGAAATGATGTGGGACTATTTTGTTTCATTTAACAAGTTGTCTGTTGTATCAATAGAACTATCAAGAACGTTCTGGTTAACACCATTAATTTAATGTAAAATCATATTAATTGTGACAAGAAAGAAAGTTCTTTGGCTCATTCATCATTTAAAGTAAGTCAAAGAGAGTAGTAATGATTTATCAAATTTGAAACCAGACTTGCATTTGACTGTGTATGGCCATGAGTAATGAGTCAATTTGCTTGAGTTGAATGGGGACAATGGCATGAAAAAGAATGAATTAAAATTTTAAACGGAAATTTGATCAAGCTGCATTTGATAAAAAAAAATGTGTATTTTCCAGGCTGTATGAAAATATGTTATTTTCTGCAATTTTATGCAAATCAATGGGCTTTCCAAATCTTGTGAGTTAGAGGAATATGAAAGAAAGTGGTTATGAATATGATTGATACTATAGATTGCACAGGGTTTACTTTTTTTTGTCAGTTTAGCCTAAAGCACAAACTGTCAACTGTATAAAAAAAAAAGGTGTACGGTCAACTGTGAACTCAACATAATTTTCTGATTTTGATTCTTTTTATTTGTGTCTTTGTTACCATCAACATTATTAACATTGAATAAAGCAGCTCAAATTTTGTGCCATCTTGGGACTCTGGTCATAATACTGCCTCTCCATTGTCTTGTAACTGTGATCAATTGTTTGAAATGATGTTTTTACCCTATCACAAATGAGCAGCAACAATCTTTAAAAAATATATTAGTCCAATATTATGTATGATGTATGCAAATTGCAAAGATATACATGTATCAATACTATATATTTCAAATAGTTGTGCAAAGCTCTTTATTCATGCAGTACATTTGTTTACAATAAGTGTACCGATATTGCTTATGTGCCTTTCCTTATTTTGTTATAATGATCAAAGGATTCATTTTGTAAACATTTGAAATAGTTACAAGTGCAAACTTCATTTATTTCGTTAACCAAGCTAATCAGAGATGAAATTTTAATATATTAAATATTTTGACTATTGCTTGAAAATTAAATTACGCTCTATTGTTTGAGAATGAGAATTGCTGAGAATAGTAACTCTTCTTTAATTTTTTTCCTTTTCCTATTTGCGAAAATGATTTATTCCTTGTTAACTAAATGTAGTAGTAAGAAATCTATACATTGAATATGTCTCAATGATAGATTGTTGTCAAAATTAAAAATGTTGTGAGATGTTATTTTTGCCATCCCTGTTAAGTTTATAAATTGGCCATATTATTATAATATTAAGTCATTACTGGTGTTGAAATATATATGTACATGTAATAGTTATGCCAACAGTTTCAGGCCTTTTTTTCTCTTCTTCTGAGTTTTTCTGTCCCCAATCACAAACTATCTATCACAAAACGAAATCCTACCATTATAAATATAAATATTTTCTTTTTCTTTTTCTTCTTTTTTTTATTATCTCTTTTTGTTGTTGCTTGTAGATGTCACAAATTCAGCAAATTAATGAAACATTGTAATGTAAGATGTTTCTCATGTCATTAACAACAATAAAAAGCACAAATTTATCAGTTGTCATATAGTAAATTGACACTGAAAGAAAATATTAACTTACAATTCTTATATCTTTCTAGATTAAGATTTGAACTACTTCAAGTTTGTAGTTTTTTTTATCATATACCTTAAAACCTTTGGAATGGCTGACTACACAATTTAAAGTAGCAGCCCATATTTTTCCCCTCCAGCACCAATTCTTGCCTAAAATATACACACATACATTTGTCTTTTTCTTATATATACACTATCGGCTATACATGTGATCTATACATTTGTAATTGGTTATTCAGGTTGTCAGGGTTACTTTTATCATTCTCTACATCCCTTTTATTTTTAATCCTTTTTCTTTCTTCAGTTCCTGATATTGTTTTCCCTCCAAGAACTGTAATAGTTGCCCTCTGTAACTATGATATCATGTTGAAATTTGAAATAAATTATTAAACAAAACAACCCAACCCAATTGAATGCAATAAAAAAGTTGATCTCAAAGATAAATGTCTCACTTTGTTCCCGTTTGTTTTAAAAATCAATATTTAATCATTTTGTCTTTACATGTAAAAAAGAAGTAATAATCCCGGAGAACTGTCTTCATCTCAGTATGCTAATTTTTTATTTTGGTTTTGATGAATATTTTCATTGACACTACAAACACAATTCGCGCAGTAAGTTGTTCAAAACTTTTGCTATTAGTCAACAACATCTCAGGTGCTTTATTATGTAGTCCTAGCTTTTAATGCTACTAAGTAGTACATTAATACAAATATTATGAGTTCATCACTGTTGTTAGTTTGTTAAGCTCTGAAAAACTTCTGAGTTTAGTGCCTTTCAGTGTCAGTCAGTTTCATTTAATTCTGTAAATGTCATTTTACATGGGTATGAAGACCAACTGGAAGATCAGATTTCAACACTTACAATTTAAAGACTGTGTGAAAGAGTGTTTCCTAAGTCGCAATATCGTCGCAATATCGGAATATTAATGTGCATCTCAGAAACTAAACTTCCACCTATATGAAGCATGAAAGTGTATGCGGAGAGAAGGATAGACAAAAATGTCAATTAAGTACTTGAGGGTGCCATCAGGATGGTGGTGTCTTCCTGTATAACTGTATGCAGTGGTGACGTGACTGACGAGTTGCAATTTTTTTATTTGTTTGATTTAATTTGATTTGATTTACCCACATCCACAACTAAGGTGATCTAGTGGGTTTTGGAAGGATTTTAATTTTGCCTGGACTACCCTGTAAACTGCCATGGGGTCTTTAACATGCACATGTGACCTTTTTTATCTCTGATTTGGGAGGGGGTCCCCGTATAATTGCACTGCAGTGCATTTAAAGACGGGTTTTGGGAATGCCTCTATTCTGACCAATTACGCTGATCAACCCATGCCAGGCCAAACAGAGAAAGTCCGGGCCTGTACTACATGACCAAACTCTCGCTCTAATGCTTTAATGCAAATAAAGTGTATATGGGTATCAACATTCAGTGTCAGGACCTTGAAAAAGAAAGGGCAAAACAAGAAAGGAGAACTCATAGCATTATTAGAAAAATACGAAGCAGATGTCACATGTGGGGGTGGCTAGATTTTGCTAGAATTTTTTTTCAAACCATTGGCAGGGCTCGAACTCACTACCTTTTGGTTGAGAGGCAGACACCTTGCCTCTGAACTACAGAGTTCCCCTCAAGTTTGCAAAATCTCTGTTGATGATAGTGTGAGAAAGATTTGCAGAATTGATGGAGAAACTTGTTCCTGAGAAAGTGAAAGTTGAGGCCGAAGATGATTGCTCAATCTTAATAAAACAGGAAAGGAGGAAGAGAAAACGAAAGTGTGATGATTGACCAGGGAGAGAGAGATATCATTGCAGAGAAAGTGTAAGTATGGTGTATTGTATAGATCAATGTGCTGGTTACTGATGTTCCAGAGAGCTGTATTCACGTTGGTCTTGTAGCAGTCCGATAGCACTATAATATAAACAAGAATTATTGTTATTACAGGACAGAGACACTCGCTGATACTGAGGGTGATAGAAAGATAAATTGAATTTTCTGAAATGATAAAATGAATATTATTATTATGCAAATTTTGTTTTGTTTCTTTGAAGTTTACCCCGTCCACCATATGAGGTGATCTCTGGGTGAAAGGAAAGAAGTAGGACCCACCTACCAGTACCAGTAGCACCTGCTAACCACCCACATTATTCAGACCAAGAGTCTTTTGTTTTCAAATCAGAAAAAAAATTCGAGTCTGTACTACATGACCAAACTCGCTCAGCACACAATGCAAATAAAGTGTGTATGGGTATCAACATTCAGTGTCAGGACCTTGAAAAAGAAAGGGCAAAACAAGAAAGCATTATTAGAAAAAAATGAAGCAGACACCACACGTATATCTCACTATCAGTACACAAAATCTATTATCCAAACGAGGTGGTCAAACCCAAACATCAGAAAATGGATGCTCATGACAATTTCTGCAAAAAAAAACTTTGCAAATTCGACCATCAGGGGAGTAGGGCCACTTTTAAGTCCACATGCATTATGTAAGAACCTTATCCATTGTGGGAACAATAAACCGAAGGATTGATGGCAACCCCAAAACAACGATAATACGGAACATTATGTAGTATCTTGTTACAGCCATGGGTGCCAGCACCCAAGGTCACTGAAACCTGAACTTTAAATTTTCAATTTTCAACTCTGAAAATGCTCCCAATCGCGCAACATAGGCATACATCGCACCTATTGTACAATGTAATGTATTAATGTCATGTTTTCTGTATATTTGAGAACATCGCAAATCATTTTTTTGACAATCTGTCAAAACGGAATTTCGGTTTGAACCGGAAGAGCTGCACCCATGGATACAACCCCACAAACCATTCAGGGGAAACTTACGGAGGCACTAGAAGATGTTATAAGACGGCTGTCATATGATAATAATGCTATCTTTGTAATCACAGGAAATCTGAATGCAAGCAAAGGTAAAAACATAGGACACAAAAGGCTAGTTTCCATGACTATACATGACTATACAAAAAGAAACAGTCACAGGCTGATAGTGTTATATCTGATAAAGGGAGTGCAACCTACTTAGTATGAGCACAAAATACTGCAAACAGAAAGGTTAACTATAATGGACCCATTCATGATGCATATCCAAACGATAACAGAACACAGCTAGATAAATTTATTTCGATCTCCAAAAGATGGCAATCACAATATATGTACATGTAGTGCTACTGCTACAGACTGCCAACTCTCAGTCTCACAATAATGTGTTCTGTTCAGTCCAATTGCATGTCATGCACCTGTAAAACCCATCCACTTATGAGTAATAGTAACATGAGACTGACAGTATTCGAGCCAGCAAAAGGCTGCAAACAAGGAAAAGATCTGTCAACGCTATTTTGTTTGTTTAATTGAAATTTACCCCATCCACCATTGTGGTGATCTCAGGGTGAATTAAGAGGAAACAGCAAGATAAAAGAGAAGTGAAAGAGTAAAAGAAAAGTAGGACCTACCAGCAGCACCAGCCTGTCAAAGTTAAAAGCCAATGGAGAAGTTAAAGCCAGCTACATAAAAGAAGTCACTAGTCAGTACATTGTACCAGGTCTTGCTAAGCGAAGAAGACGTTGGCTCAAGTACAATGACATCACACAGGTTTATCGAAAAGCAACTGAACATAAATGAAGGAACAAGCAAAAGGTATTGTAGGAAAACAAGTCGTTGAAAATAAGAAAGTTCTATCCGGATACGATGCTCTCAACTCAAAGAGAACGATGAGGACCTACTAAGAGTAAGACAAAACAGGTAGAGAAGACTAACAAACCTAGACACGGCATACCATACACTGGTGAGCAAGAACAGTAAGTGCAATAAATAATAGAAGAAATAGAGAATACACATGAAATTCACGAAGCCAAATTACAGCGTTTGAAGTATCTGGGAGGAAAGATCCGAGTGCAGCAAGATCAATGCAATTAGTCAAAAAGATCAGAGCTGCCAACCCCATGAACAGAAAAAGCAGGAGATTGCTTGCCATGTTTATACATATTGTAATCACATAATGCTTAAGCTGTTTATGCATGAAGAA
Organism: Doris montereyensis; assembly: GCA_037039925.1. Lineage (NCBI taxonomy): Eukaryota > Metazoa > Mollusca > Gastropoda > Nudibranchia > Dorididae > Doris > Doris montereyensis. The sequence continues at coordinate 82,788 of JAXRKP010001204.1, forward strand.
TAATTTATGTATCGCAAAAGTGTGTTGCATGTCTGACATGTTGCCGATTGAGTCCAGAGGATTTTCATGGGAAGATTCAGGAAGTGAGATCCTTTAACTTTAAGAATAGACCTTACCTTAAATGTATCCCCCACACAAGCAAAAAAGGCTTGCAATGCCAACTTTACATCATTTATCCCCCAGCAGGCCATGCCGTTCAAACTATCAAAATCAAAGCCCTTTTTAACTCCCTGGGGAAGAATAGAGTGTAGCTGCCTGTTAGGTGTTTTGTAGTAATATTAATTATCTGACAAGATCCATCCCTGCCTATAGCTAGATACTCATTTACATCTTGGATTAATTGATTGAAATTTACCAGTATTCATGTTATGCAGTCATCTCAGGGTGAATTAAAAAGAAACAGCAAGATAAAAGAATGAAGGGAAAAGGAGTAGGACCTACCAGTACCAGCAGCCCACGACTACACCTGGGACAAGTGAGAAAAGCAGAGTGAAGTACTTCCTGATTTGTACTTGTGTTGTCGTGAACAACTCACAACAGTACTGATTACACCAATAACTAACAAAGCAAATGTATGTTCAGCAAATTGAAATGAAGCTTTGATTTAAACCGTAAATATAAGTTTTTTTGCCATCTTCTTCTCCTGAAATGGGCGTGGGACATTTGAGCTCCGAGAGACCCCTTGAAATGGCAACCATCGTCGCTTACCTTTTGTGGATACCTGCTGCTCAGTTCTATGTGTTTTGTCCATGTCTGAAAAGTTTGTGTCAAATAAACCATTTAATTTAATATTCCTGCTTTCGTCTCAACAACCTTTTTTCATCCTTGGACCCTTCAGGCTTTAGACTAACAATTCACCAAAACCAACAGAAAATGCTATCACTTGGAAACCGTGCACTGATGCCTTGGTACGGTATGGAACGTATATGAATTGGTGGTATATTGTACTTGTACATGTAGTTGTCTGAAACTAATGTCTGCTAAGCTGAGATCACATTAAATTTTTCCTCTCAATTTACGCAGTACATTATTGCTTTTCTCTCAGTTCACTCATGTTTCCATAAATTTCATTTCATACAAAGTGTGTATACAATTAAAATCCACAATTGCTTTAAAAAAGAATAACATTTATTCCTCTTGCACTTTCACCATTCCTATTTCCTCTAAATTCACTGCATATGATGGACTGGATTAATTGCACTATAACAAAAAACATGGTTAACATTTCAAACATGCAGACAGTGTAACACTAACACACAGTACTAACAGTAACAGAAAGCTGACCTCTTTTATAATTTGACTAAGCAATGTGTGTATGTAACTGTAAGGCTGATTGATTTTAAAGTTGTATTTTCCTCATTGAAAGTCATTGTATGTAGAAACATTGTAAATTGTATACCTACAAAATATTATACAAGACTTGTGCTACATACAACTAGTCCTGATCATTCTACATAGTAGACCATCCATATTTCATTGGCAATTTGCCTTGTCCATCAAATGTATAACAAAAACTACAATCTAATGGTAGAATAATTAATAGTGAAATATGAGGTTTGTTTCATTCAAATTTCCCGTCCACCATATACAGTGATCTCAGAGGAAACAGCAAAATGAAAAATAAGTCCAAGGAAAAAGATAGGACCTACGAGGACCACCCGCCCTCCTCTAACAACAAACTTTTCTCCTGTCTGGTCTACAGGTTATAAATGGAGATTAACCAGAGGAGTAGCATACTGAAGATTCTTTTATATACAGTACATATACCATTATTACCACCATGGTGCCTGAATCAACGAATGCCACGGTTATCATGATCAGTGTCACTTAAATTTAAAATTTAAAAATATGGCAATCTTGACCAACCTTTGTATTTAATGTAAAAATATGTTATCAAAAATATCATTGTACCATGATACACACAATGTTGCAAGTATTGTAAGCTCGTTTGTTCCAAAACTACGCCTTTTTAATATTACAATTAAATGGTATTTCTGTTATCGGTAATTTTCTGAAGTCAGTGAGTTAAAAACTGACCTTTCTCATTCTAAACATAGACGGCCCAAGAAAGTTTCATCCTTAAACATATACAATGTAATTAGCACCCACAGTGGGCACAATTACCTATGCAAGAGTAATATTTAAAGAAATCCTCAAAGTCAAGACATATAAATACAGTAGTCGCTGGATAAACGCACACTTCATAAAAGTACGCTCTGCATAAACACACGCTTTCCTCTGTTGACCAATTTTTTACTATATAATAAGTGTAAAGACACGATCGACACGCCTTTTTTCTGTAGTTAGTGAAATACAACTTCATACCCATCCATTAGAGGCCTTAAAACAGGTAATTTGTTGAGTTTTTGTCAGAAATAACAATAACATGAGAACAGATGGCACACTTTAGCGAGCAATGCTAGGTCTAGGGCAAACTTGTCACTAGCGTCTGTCTTCTTCCATGTCTAACTTCATCGTCTCTCAAACTCCAAGCACTACCCAGATGAAGGTGTCAGACAGTCTTATGCCATGTCTAGCCTACACTGTCGATCCCGCTCCTAGTGTCCTAGTTTCTGATTTTGTCGATGTTCAAAGTCAAAGGCTGTCTATCCAGACATTATTCTGTGTAACGCGAATTTATCAATCAACCCAGATGTGTTATGATTGGCTATGGCAGTGAGCGGAGAATTCATGCCACAGCATAGACTACGTGACAGTGACACGTGATGCACACATTCACTGAAAGAAAGTGAAAGAGCAAGGGTATGAGGGTGGGGCTCGAGATCGAGTGTACGTAGTTAGAGGGTTTGTTTTGAGCATGAAAATTATTGTACTAAATCTACCTTTGCGCAGTCATTCTTTTACAAAGCTGAGAACCAGTGACTACATTACGAAATAACAGTGAATAAAAGAACACGCAAAAAAGCAGTGTGTACACAATTTATTTATAAATAAGAACAAACATCCGCATTACATCATTACTCATACCTACATCTTCCTTCCTTTATTATCTTTGTATGTAAAATGTTACACTGGATAGAAGTAAGCATACTCACATGATAAAAACTGATAAACAACTGAACTCTATTCAAAAAATACCTCAGGGTTCAACAATTACTGATTTCAAAGATCACCATAATCAGAATTAAAGTGCAACTGTTAATCCAAAATCAAATTATGTACACATATGATGAATGGCATTACATGTATATATATGACAAGTGGAAATAACATTAATAACATAAATAATCACTTTAACCTAAGTAAGATGTACTTCTGCATGGATAAAGCCTTTCGATCTTTGCATTGGGAGGTACAAAAAAGGAGGAAAGAACCAAGATTAAATGCGACCTGTGATCTATCCCTTTGCCAGTTGGGATGAAAGTCATAGGCAAGCAATGAAAGGCATCAATAAATGCACACATCATGATAAAAGAAAATAAGAATGACAGGACTTCTCAAGACACACGTGAAGTACCAATTGCCCCTTTCAAACAAACAAAATTATCAGGAATTTGACTGATTTTCAAAAACACATTCTTAATGTGAAACAATCAAAGAAGCTGTGATGAGCTACAATGTTAAGGATTCAGAAAAAATGACCCAGCCCTCACTAAAAAAAACAAAAACAACTAATAATATAGTAACACAATAAAATACAAATGACACCATAAGATATCCTGAATAAACTAATGGAAAACCAAGTCTTCTCAATCTCAATTCATGTACAATGGAAACCAAAAGTATATCCCTTACTCAAGAAAATGACGCATGGCTTAGTCTGAATAAATTTCACCCCCCTCCCTCCCCCATAAGCTCAATGGGAATAAGATCACGTACATATACTATATAAATGAGGATAAACCGAAAAAAATAGTTTTTCCATCCTATTACTCGATACCACTAAAAGATGAAGTTGAAATAATAAACTACTATGTCAATATCTCAGGATGAATAAGTGAAAGGAAAGAAGTAGGACCTACGTGTACTATCTGTCAACCGCCCATACATTATCTGAAAACCCAAACTTGCAATGGAACACTTTATGGATGTCAGTACCGGTAGCTATACAAAGGAGAATGGTTAAAATTTGAAAAAGAAGACTAAAAAGCTAATCTGACCCTGCCTTCCCCAGGCAATATAATATGTATAAGCCAAACTGAGTAACTTATCTTGCTATAATATAGTATAGGTATATACTTTGTTTATTTATTTTAGGCAAAAATACACAAAGAACTGCTTATGCTAATCAATCTCAAGTCAAACTGACAGCCAAAGACACACTGCATTCTCAGTTCATAACACTGGAAAGAGCGAGGGCAAGTTAATACAGATAAATACTCACCATAACCAACAACATTGAGAAAATGGCCATGTCTTCTTATTCAACAGCTAAAGAATGAAATCTTACTCAGCAATCAAAACAAGACTTTTAACAATTAAATGATATCAATAAATATTTTTAAAAAGAAACTCATGTACACAAGAACAATACAGATATGAAACAATGCTGATTAGATCATCTCATATAGATCAATGTCCACATTACATTTGAAGGAGGGAAGGAGAAGAAAATGTGGGAGGGAGAGGAGTTAAACAGAGATTGCAATTAATGCAAGCTAACAATTCATAAGATGGCCTTGTATTTCATGAATATATGACTGGAGATATTTGAAAACCATGTACCTGATTCACGAATCCACTACCTCGGTTAAACAATTATCATCTTGCATTGTAAACGGAGATGCCCACAACTTAGCATTTGCAATTGTCTATTGAGTAGAAAAATATTTTATTTACAAATGCATGGACTGATATATATATTATGTATATACATAGCTGCCAACCTTTGAATATCGAAAAACAGACTCTGGTAGCGAGAACTAATTCTAAAAGTTACCTTTAAAGCAAATAGCGAAAAGTCCATTGATTGCTGGTCTTTCTGCCAAAGAGCGACAGTAGCTTTGCGAACTCAGAATGGTGTCTACTGACTTTGCTTTCATCAAAATCTCTCGGTGTCTCTACCACTGACTTAGGGTTTCTTTAAACGAAATTGAATTATATTCATATATGTACTTTTCAAAGTAAATACAGTCTTACGGACTCAAAACTGGTTGGCAGCTATGTATGTATAATGTGTGTGTGTATGTGTGTAAATAATAGATAAATATGCAAATGTCTCTCTATGAGTTGAAATAAGCATGTCATAATGATACTTGTTTGATAGCATTAAAAAATCCATTGTGCAATCTAGATGCCTCATCTTTCATTTTCTTTATCTTGAAGAGGAGCAAACTTGTACTTCAATAAACTTATTTTTACATAATGCTAGATTAGACAAAGTTTGTAAAAACAAAGAGAAGCAAATATAAACAAAACTCGAGCTGTTCATACAAATTGTGAATAATATGAGAAGAGGTTTATACTAAAAAATTCTGTGCTATTGATTCGAAATGTGCTAATGTGATAACAACAAAAACCAAAACAGAACAAACAACTTCTTCAAGAATGGAAAATTTTCCTTAAGAAAATGGGCTTTAACAAAGACCCCTCCCCTCTCCCTTCATCCTTTCCACCTACATACATAAAAAAAAACAACAACAGTACACACAAGCAGATGCCAATCAAACAAGAAATAAAGCAAAACAAGAAAAAAGCTATAATAACCATTAGCATCTTAGACGACATTTTCCCTTCCTAATTGCCCCCCCCCCCCCCCCCCACACACACACACAAACACACCACTAACCCTAAAACGCTCTCATCTCAACCCCTTAAAACTACAATGAGCTCATAATCCAAAGAGTTATAAGGCCAATGGTCCATAACAGAAGTACATCATAGGAGTGTCGATGACAGAACAGCAAAGCACAAATCTACAATATCACAGGATCAATGATAATAGCGGCAGTGGCTATTTATTTGCTCATAGCACTAATTGCCCCTGTAGTCGCATTTATTATAAAGTTGGATGTAACAATAGAATCTTAGGATTGGCTGAATAAAGATAATATCTATATAAATGTACAGTCTTTTGACGCACACATAAAAAATACTAACAAGAACAAAGAAGAGGGACAACAAAAAATAAAAAGCCACATGAAGTTTGTCAGAATGTGGGGAAGGGGACAAATGTCAAGTTTAATTCTTTAGGCAACATCACTGGTGCAATGGCAAGGAAGAAAATAAATAAATAACAAAAAAAATGTCAGTATCAGAGAGTAGCCAAGACAAACAAAAAACAAAAAGAACAAAATTCAAGGAAAAACAACCTTTCATTACACAACTAAACTGGAATCACTTTTACTTGGTTGAATTTCTTGACACAAGCTTTTAGATACAATTTAGACAGCGAGAAATATGATTCTTTGACAATGATGCAATGCTGGGTAAGAGTTTGATCAAAACGGGAGAGAATGTCTTGGTTTTGATGCCTTCTACATTAATGGTCTCAACAACTCAAAACTGAATAAGAAATGGAAGAGAGTTTTGAGACAGAAACTAAATAACAGGAAACAGGACTTAAAGGAAAGAAAAGAGAGAAGAAAGATGATGTCAGTAGCAAACATTATCATAAGCTTCAACACAGAGCAAGGCAAAAAAAAATAATTAAAAAATGAAAGTCCATCGGAGCTATGAAATTATTGGCTCAGTGAGGGGGTGGATCTGTGTCTGAAGCCCCTCGCTGAGGTGGCATGTGTTTGAGCATACTTCTCTTAGCAGATGCAGGATTAAGTCCCCTGTCTCTGCCTGCGAGAGGAGCTGATGAAGCTCGCCCTGGCATCACATTCATTCCTCCTCCTTGCTGCCCTAGGGTGGGTCCATGGACAGCTACTGTGTTTGGAACAGTGATGGGACTGCACACCTGCCGAGGGCTGCTTGACGTTGAACTTGATGCATAACCCCATGTCGTCTCCCTGTAGTTACTAGCTGGCACTGGCCTTGCTCCCTGCCCCACAGAGATCTTCTCTGATGCGCCCTCTGTTGAATTTTCTGACTTTGAGTTCCGATGTTTGCTGTGAAGATCCTGTGAATTTCTATTTTCTTTTAAGGCCGACACAGCCCCTTGATCTTCCTCTGGCTCCGGTGACTTTAGAGATTCTAGAATAGACGTTGGGTCATCTACCGTACCTTCCACTCCTAGATTTAACTGTTCAGTCAAAGTAGCCAAAAGAAGTTCCTGTACAAATACATTCCGCTGAGATATGTCTCTCTCAACAGTATTTGCACCTAATTCTGATCCAGCACTTTCAGCACACACCCTGAAAAGGAAGGGGGAAAAGATTTAGTAAAACTGAGTTCACACTAAAGCAAGACAGTCCTGCAACATCAAACAATGTCTTCCGGTTAGTATCTTGAGAGAAAAAGCGCAACGGAAAGCCCACAAATTAACTCTCAGATTGTAGAGATCGCACATGGACATATAGTGCGGTGAGGTATTCAAAAGCATGATATGATACTGTTATGATTGTAATTGTTTACTGCACCCAAAAAAAAAACAAAAACAAACAGTGTAACGGTCCAACTAGCAGTAATTAAAAAAAACAAAACTGAAAAGATCTTAAAGGGGAGGAGAAAAGGCTTTGCTGAATTGATAGCCACACTTGAATTCAAAGATCCTAGTTCGGATGTAGAACATGATAATATACTACATCTTTAAAGAGTCAAGTTGACAGCAGTGATGGGACCTGCCTAGTTTGAGCCTTCCATCAACAAACCTGAACTGTAATGGTCAAACCAGCAAACCGAAAAGATTTGAAAGGGGAGGAGAAAAGGCTTTGCTGAATTGATAGCCACGTTTGAATTTAAAGATCCTAGTTCGGATGTAGAGCACGATGATGATGATAAGCTACATCTTTAAAGAGTCAGTTGACAACAGTGATAGGACCTGCCTAGTTTGGGCCTTCCATCAACAAATCTAAAGTGGGCTTAATGGTAGGTGTGGCACAGGACCGAAATGGAGAAAATCTGAAACTGAACCTATATCTAGAAACTCATTTGAAAAGATGATGATATATTGAGTTGAAACCTGAGTGACCATCCAAAACGTATATTTCCAAGTCGCAATTTTTGTTATAGTTAAGACTTAAGTTTTTTTAAGGTCACCCTCAGCAGATTTTTTCCCAAATTGTGAATGATAATAAGGTACCAATTTTGATGCATTTAGGTATACTATTGATCATTACAAAATCTTGTTTTGTGATAAAGAGATATAGCGGTAGCTCATCTAAAAAGGCCCCAGTCACAATAGGAACTTACTTAAAACGGGACTGCTTATAATCCTAAACTTTTGCTCCACGCTATGCAAACTATAGAAAACAGGCATAGAACAGAGTTCTAGGAGGCCCAACACGGCTACACAACTTCACATTAGCATTTGACATTCCAGAAAATAATGTATGTAAAGCCATGATATTTTTCCTCTCATAATTCATAGACCTATCCAAATGTGTATTTAAAAACTACAACCCAATTGTAGAGTAAAAATTGTTTACTCTAAAAAATAATAATGAATTGTCGGCTTTCTCTTCAGTAGCCTGAAATTAAATGGTAAAGGGAGCAATTAAAAAAAAAATCAATTCAACATATTAGCACTTGCTTAAAACCAGCAAACCAAAATCACTAAAAAAAGATTTTTTGCTAACGTACTTGGTAAGAAGATATTGCGAAACTAATTTAGAAGATGACGAGGAGGCTACATTTGGCTCGGTTGGGTAGGGGCTGTGGTATTAGATGTAAGAGGCTTGGAAGCTTCCGTCTGTCTTCGTGGCAACCGTTCCAGTTGTTGTCTGGAAAAGAAATCAGAAGGCAACATGATCAAATCTGAATTCAATTATATAGGTGAAAGATGTGCAATATGTTGCTGCTTGCGTATACCAATGCTCAATTACAGTGCACAAAACATCTAAATGACAACTATTTTACTACAGAATTACAAAAAGGTATGTATGTAAGGGTACTAAGACATTGGAAAAGATTGGCGATGAGATTTGAGGAAAAGGCACATGATTAGAAAAACATTTGTATCAATTCTAGAGAAAAAGAAAAACATACATGGCAAGATAAGATGTAAAGATGTAGAATAAAGAATATGAAAGGTACCACATTTAAAAGCTATTAGCTTGACAATTGCTGCTGTAGGATTGTGGCTTGGCCAGATCCAAAGTTCCAAGAAATATGGTGACCAATTAAAGATAGTCCTAATTTTGAGATCTATGATGAAGAGAAAGGAATGTAACCCCCCCCCAATGCATTAAATTTTGCATGCACATCTCTCTAAAACACAAGAAATTTGTATTTCAGGGATGGGGACAAGCTCTGAAAATAAAAACCTGAACTTTGTCACCCCTTTAAAATTTCAAAATAGTATTACGTAAGAGCATTGCATTTAAATACAAGTATGACTGGCAAGATAGCGTTTTGGAGTTCGAGTCCTGTATGGTAACTACCTATATATCTACGGGTATATTTTTCAAAACTATATCAAGCGATTATAGTCTTGCAGACTATTCACCGTCTGATTCTATAAAACATGAGTGAAAATTTCACAGGTGCCATGTGCATGTTGTGCAAGTAACATCCCATAGCAGTTATTAAAAAGTGAGCTCCCTCCCTCTCCCTGATAGGCTTTAGCCAAATAATTAATCAAAACACACACACACACACAAACCCAATAAAAAATAATAACCCAAGAACAGACGAAAACAAGTGAATCATCTCTTCTTTTCGTTTATCTTCATTTCTTTACATTCAAATCCATTTATTCTCACCAAACATTCTTCATCCTCTTTTATCGCAGTCACTAATTTCCATCATATTTTTAATGTTTTCTTACTCACTTTATTCCATTACATTTTACTTCGCCGTCACTTTACTTCCTTCCAAAACATTTTACTACAACATCATTTCTTCTTTCTAAACCCAGTGAGATATAGATCTAGTCTTATAGTTATCCTCTTTTTTCGTTCTTGTTTCCCATACTCACACCTCTCTCTCCCTTTCTTTTTCCCCTGCCTTTTTTCTTCTTCCTTTTTTCCTTCTCTCTCTCTCCTTCTCTCTATGTCCTCACCTTTTATTATTTACTTATTTTCATATTTTTATTTCATTCTAGATCTGAACATTTCATTCTCGGGCCTATATATTCTTCACATCCCCTTCTACTTATGTTTCTTATCATCACTGTCTTTTTCTTTCTTTCTTCCTCCTTTCTGTTTTTCTTCTGACATCACATTGTGTGATGCCTGAGGTAGTGCTTAGATCTAGATCCTAGATATTTCTCAATTGTTGTCTGACAAAGGGTTATACCGAGAAACGTCACGTGTTTGTTCTGTCTTTATAAGTGTAGTTGTCACTTATTGTCATATTTTGCCTCATATCAGTATTACTAATTTTACTCTCTCTCTTTCTCCATCCTTTTCCCCTCTGTCTCTCTCTCTCTCTCATTAAACAGCGATAAATGATACCGTAATTACTCTCTCTTTCTCTCTCTGTTTGGGACATCCATCCTGATTAGACTTAGACCCTATGTTGGCTGGTGCTTGTGTGTGTATAAAAATGAGACAAAAACATGGAGGAGCTCCTCTGTGCCAAAAACTCGGAAATCCCTATCCCTGTCCCATTCGGGTTACGACAATGGCCAATGGCTATTCAGCCAATGAAATTAGGATAGGCCTGCAGGCAACATGTAAGATAAGAGGTCGGTCCGGTGGAAACAGTGTCGGCTCAGACCTTGCCTGTGAGAACGACTCCCTTTGCCATTAAAAAAATCTGGCTCATTAAAAAATCTTTAAAAATCTCGGAAGTCTCATCTGAAAATCCTGGAGGTCCTTTCGACGTGTCAAAAAACGGAAAATCCGGAAAATCCAGAAATCCGGGAAAAACCGGAAAATCCCCATCCCTGGTATTTGTTTTGTGCCTTGTTTTGTGTGTATCTCACAGGTGTACAGCCAACCAAGTAAACATTTTCATGTCCCTGATGGGATTTGAACCTTGTTGGCCACCCCAAACAATAATTTGTCCCCTATATTATTTTGGCAAAATTTATTCTGATACAGTCCAGTGCCGAAAAGTACTTAAAAAACCGATTTTATTATTACTTCAGAAAGAAAGAACAAAACGTTGCCCCATGAAAAGAAAATCAAATTTCCCTGACAATTATATTAAAGCCAAAAATAATATTTGAGCAAATGTGTGCACCATCTGAAAACACAAAGCTCTTAATAACCTGGTGGATTGTAACTGCATCTCCAGCTGTTGTAGTTGGGATGATACGCTTTGTGCTGCAGCAGCTCTATTGCGCACACTTGATAACTGTGACAAAAGCTCTGAAAAGAAAAATCAATTAAAAAGACATCCATTTGAAATGCCAAGTTAAAAACTGTTCAACAACATGAGGACACAAAATAGGTCAGCTATATGTAAATAATTCTGTAATACCAACATTTCCCCCCCCCACTCCACATACCACCACTTCTGTTTTCTCCCCACCTGCAAATATGTCACTATCCCTCCCTAGTCAACTATCATTCCTTAGCCTGTTCTCTCTTTTATAATGCATGTTGAACAACCCAGTCTTTTCTCAGGGTGTCCAGCACAAAGTCAACTGAAAATTTCCTACATCAACACAAAAAATCCTACCTAGGAAATGAAATACTCCCCGAAGCTAGAAACGGAGAACAGCATAAATATTTCCAATTTCAATGCATTATTATAAATTGTTAATCAAATCATAAGTGAATGACTTTCTAGTGCATCTCAATAAAATGGAAAGTGATCACACATTTCTTTAATGTTTCACTTTGGATTAATAATACTTCACTTAATTTCAGCATTTTCCCACACATTTCTGAAAAAAATAATTCTGATAGCTGATAGATCTAGTAGTGATAGATCTATCCCTTTCATTTCACAAAACATGCAAACAGTGCAAAAATGAATTACAATTTTTTTACAATCTCCTTTCAAAAAATAAATCAGACACAAGAGTGACATAATCCATAGCCTAAACATACGCACAAATACTTACTCAGTCTACCGAGGAGAAAATGAGGTTTGGAAGGCCTTTTCTATACCTTGATTGAACTCTGCCAATTATAAATCTTCCTCTGTTCTACTTTTAACCACCACCCCCCCCCTCCCAACAGTCTCTCTCAGGATCAAAAACTTAAAACTAGATCTAGAGTTTTTAAATTGACTGCAACCTAAAACATCTACCCACCTCCTCCCCTAGTAAAAATCTCCATTATGGCAACCATCCCAGCCCCTCTTTCTTTCTTCTTCAATAAAACCGGAATCTAAATCTAAATCTAGTTTTACTGTACACTATAGTACATGATTGCCTTCTTCCCGGTTCTACCCTTTTCCACCCATGTCTACACTGTAGTGGAAGACATTCGTTATTTCTTTCTCTTCCGATACCGTATGTCCGACTCAGTCATCTCTTATGTTGCCATCATATGTTTTCACATCAACTTTCTTCACGTTCTTCCCTTCCCCACCTCTATTCTGCTATCAGGCCGTGCGTGCATGACATTAATATCCCTTCGATCATCCAACCTCCTCTATTCTTACTAAACATTTGCATTTGCCTTTCAGTCATCCGTTAACTGCCGACTCTCCATATATACTCTCTCTCTAATACTAATACACACATGCGCGATTGGTCGTATTAAACACATACAAATATTCTGTCTAGCCTTCTTACACACACACGTGCGCGATCGGACTTAAAATATGCACATTGCCCTCTGTCTCTCTCCCTTTGACACGAACCATACAACAACGTACGCGATTCGCTTTTTAACACACACAGCATTCTTAATCTCTCCAGAGTAAAAGTTAAATTGAAGAAAGGAGGCTGGGCCGTAGATAAGCAGTTCATGGTATTGTATAGGCGCTAAAACTAAAGAAAGTATTGAAAGCTTTGTGTCGAAATCCGATACTAATTCCCCAGGCAAACTTTACAATTTTAAAGAAGGTATCAGAATTGTTTTGTTTCAACATGAAAGAATCGCCAAACAGTAAAGCATGTATGACCGGAAATGGATGACAAAATGATCATTCATTGTCCACGATCGCATTCGCATTTTCCTATTTCGCGGTGCCGATAATTGTTCATGTGTACTTCGATTTCCTGATTTTCTCTCATGTTCGTCCTCAATACATCTTTTCCCCTGGTATTTTCTCGACCAGGAAACATTTTTTTCGTTTTCAAGGATTTCGCTGATGCATGGAAACCCTGTTTTTACTACCTGAGCTCCATTTCCTACTTGTTTTCCTACCCAAGACATCAATTTCCAACCATTTCAGACCTTTCAGACCTGAGTATGAAAAATCTGACCTATTTCCGACCTTGCTGGACACCCTGTTTCTCCTACTTCACACCTTTGTCCAAATCACATTCTCTATTTCTGTGTGCGTCTCTCCTTCTTCACAAGTTAGAAGATCTCCTGGAAAAATATTCACTCTACTGGGGGAGGGGAATTCAGAAACAACTGAGCGACACTGATCTCACCTGCGATAGGATCCATATTCTCTCGGCTGCTAGGTGAAAGACTAGTTAACGTGGAGCCAGCAACTCCAAAGTGTTGCATGTTGGTTCTTCTTGTCCGTGAACCTCCTACACCTCGGCCAGGAAGGGGAATGCGTCTTGCATGACGAAGTCCAGGTGGCTCATCGTAATTACAGTTAAGACATAAATACTCTGATGATTAGAGACCATTAATACTCTAAACCTGTATTACTGGATAAAGTTTTTCAAAGAGCACTATGTCAGTATCAAAAGAAGCTATATCAAGTATATAAATGTTTTTACTGTCATGTTTTTCTCAATTTTCTTCGCTTTTCTGTAAGTATAGGGTGTAGAACATTAGAGGATGAAGAGAGCTGAAGGGTTTTCATTAGCTTGATTGGAGTTTACCCTTACACACCATGTGCAGTGATCTCAGGATAAATTATGAGGAAACAGCAAGGTGAAATATTAGTGAAAGAATAGAAGGACCTACCAGCAGCCCCAGTCAATAGTAAAGAAACAATGGGTTACACTATGGGAAGCAAAAGTCAAATAACATGATTTCTGAGACCACTTCATGCACTCTATGGAATTTCAAAACAGGAAAATCAGAGGGCTGACATTTTTCTTCATATGTCAGGGCGACTGACTTTGAAACCACATAAACAAAACGCACTCACCTCCAATGAAAATGTACATGAAGTCTAAAAATTATAGGCTGCTCTCAGCAAAATATTTTTGGTATTGTAAAAAGGATATGAAATCCCTGGGCGTTCTGTGTTCTACCGTCAAATGAGAAGCAAATTCTTCCGTCATGTGATTTGGCTCGCCTCCAGGTAGTGATGCACATATTGGGCATACCTGTTGATCAACATATTTTGAAACTTGAGAGAATGATCACACATAACCACCATTACACTCAAAGAGAGGAAGTCAAGAATTTACACTGTTTCAAGTATTGATCTAGATCTACATCCGTCCAATTCTCTTTTATTATATGGGTGTCTGTCGCTCATTAGCATGCTAGACAAAACTGTTTTCTTTGCTCAAATCATTATTAATTGGATCTAAATCTTCATCTCTTAAATTTTCCTCCAACGTATCACTTACTTCTGTCACTTCCTTTTTATAAAAAAAAAGCTACCCCCCAAAAAAACAACAACCTTAAAGCAATATCTATTATACTAGCACTTTCATATTAGCAGTATAACAGACATACACAAGACAAAGATCAGTTAATAATAATAATAATAATAATAATCTTCATTGTCCATCATTATTAAAATATCAAGGTGTATAAGGTGTAAAAAAATAAGTTTGTACATGACTACTATATGATTAAGATTCAAAGTAGAATTGTTTCATAAGGGGTTACATAAGTTAAATAGTTATGGCCTTAGGTTTTATCTAGCTAATTTTGATTTCCATGTAAAAGCGCTGATAGATAAAGAGTTAATAAAAATAACAACCTGTTCTCCCAAATTTGTATATATTTTTTGTATCAAAGCTAAGACAAAGGGATGAAGATTCAAGGGATAAAGATCATACTTGAGGAATTTATTCTCATTATTTTGGGTGTTTCGTAGGTATATAGTAGTATTAAATTATATGGAGATAGAAGAAAGGTCTTTTCATTAAATGCTTACAACTTCAGCTTGAGTGTCGGTATGCTCTTCAGTAACGTGTTCAAGCAGACTGAGTTCAGAGAAACCCATGCGTGAACAATGCGGACATGTATATGATTGAGGTTGTTCTGCTGTCAATGATTCTCCACCGTAGAAAATGTCTGAAGATTGAAATGCATTAACAGTGACATCACATGCTATTCTATGAATGATTTCTATACAATACATGAAATGACAGAATGATGTAACAGTAACACAGAAAAATAGATGAGACCAGTAGGACTCTCAATACTGCAAATTTATAATCTCCAATGTGGCCCTAACACCAGCATTATTTAACTCATGTATAAAAGTTAAAGCATCTAAGACATGATTTCAATTACCAAAACAAGCAAACTAACATCGGCCTTATTATATCAGTGTTCATCGTGCACACAAAACATGACCCATAAAGTTTTCAAGTGGCAAACTTACAATCTTGCCTTAACAGTTCTATAGGGGCATTTCTTCACACCCGTCTATTTACTCAATTTTCCCCCATCAAATCGATTGAGAAAAATATAAGAAGAGTACAACAGATTTTATAAATCACAATTGAAAGATGTATCGAAAAAGTATGTGCAATTGATATCTTATAATATAACAGTTGGCAGCTATGTATATTCTTCTCATCTCACCATAGTCTGCTCGCGTAATGATGCATTGCATGGGATGATCCGTAGAATGTCTTGTAGTCGTAGCACCCGCATCATAACAAGTTGAACATAGGTCATAATCATAACATATCAGACACTTATAACGCTTTCCACGAAAATTTCCTTTCATGCAAGAATCACAGCTCACACCTGAAGAAAAAAACAAATTATTGTCATTACAACCTATTTCGATACATTTCAAGATATTTGCTATTTTATATACATCATTACATTACTTTTGAGTTGCCATAAAAACCGTATATATTTCAAATTTGAATATTTTTTGTCCATGCAATGCACAGATGAGATTGAATAAGTCATTTATGAAAACAAATGTGAGCGGCATGATAACCTCTTACATAAGGCAAATGTCAAATGTTTATAGAGTGTGTGTGTGTAGAGTAGACATTTGCCTCATCATAACATGAAAACTTTAAAACTGTGATTAAAACTTGTATGTCAAGTATTATAGAAAAGGGAGGTGATTCGAATTAATTTCAATTTCAATCATCTTTATACTTGTGTGATCACAATTTCTGTTTGAAAAATAAAGAACACATCAATGCATTCAAATTAAAAACAAATTTAACTCAGTTAATCATTAAATGTTTAGATTTTAGGAGAAGTATACAAAAAATTCAAAGGTGTGTAAATAAATAGTCCGGTGAAACAATATACATAAATTTTTATTTTTAAAAAAATTAATAATTATTGACAAGTCAGTTTAGCTTCATACACATTCATTAACTTATCATAAATCATTCATTCACCATCCATCAATTTACTTTTCTTAAACATTGTGAGAAAAACGCCATTGTGCTTTCAAAGTAGGTATGGTCAAACTTTCGTATGCCGGCTGGAAGAAAAGATCTAAAATATCTCAGTGCGGGATTTTAAATGTTTAAGTCGACCGCTTCTACTACTTGTTTGGGTATGGAGAAAAAGGGTGGGTGTTGTCTTTAAATATACTCTTGAGTTTGATCTTGCTTTGCATCTAATACAGATCTTCAAAGGCTCATCATTTACTACTGTTTCAGTGTCCTATTAAATTTTTCTTTTCTCTATCTCTTGTATTTCCTCCCCATGCAGTTATACTAAAAAAATAATAATACTCTTTATGAATGGAAAAATCTTAAAGTATTATCAATTTAAAACTTATAAATATCTCTCAGTTAGGGGGCAGTGCCCCTTCCCCTAAAAAACCTGAGATTTTAAATGCTACATTTTAAAAGTACACACGACACGATTAATTCAGCTGCAAAGTTATGAATATGACAAAGTCCAGACTAAGTCTTGCATTTTTGGGTATGAGAGATTATCACACTGATTTCTTGTTTAGTTTCACTCAAAATGTTATACACCTGGTAAAAATACACTATTAAACATGTTATTAAAATTATTTAAATTTCATCTACATGAAAGGTTTTGCTTTGATTTGATGTACCAACATCCACTATAATGGTGATCTCTAAGGTTTTTAGTAAGATTTAATTTTGCCCAGACTGCCTGTTCAAGAGAATCTTTAACGTGCTGTGTTATGATCTGCACAGCACCTCCTTTATATTGGCGTCTCAATGGGACTTGGTGTCCAATCCACCTACCTGGACCAGGGATTTGTGAACAAACTTGAGAAAGGAAACATGTGCATAGCCAGCATGACTTGTTTTGGTAGAAAGTTAAAAACAACAACACGGGACTCCATTACCTATACTGTTGAGGTTGCCTTATGAATAAGACATGTGGACGCATGGGCAGGCTTTACTCCAGTCATTCAATAATAACGTGGCTGGCTGTGTCGAATTTTATGTTGTAAAGTTTCAATGAACATTTATCTTTATTTCAAAGGAATCATTTTCATTCTCATATCTAAATAAAATGATGGAACTATAATACTTATACAGTAGTGACTGCCTAAATGCCCGCAATCTTAGCAAAACCGATTTTCTCCTATATAAATTGCCCCTCTAAATGCCCGTTTCAATACAAAGATTTTTGCCTAAGTGCCCGGTCTCAATGGCAACTACAGACATCTTTTTCTCCAAAATATCGTAAAACATATCCATGATTGATTAGATATTCTTTTTCTTTATGTACATGTAAT
The DNA here is from genome assembly GCA_037039925.1 of Doris montereyensis. Taxonomy (NCBI): domain Eukaryota; kingdom Metazoa; phylum Mollusca; class Gastropoda; order Nudibranchia; family Dorididae; genus Doris; species Doris montereyensis. The sequence goes on from JAXRKP010001204.1 coordinate 100,719, forward strand.
CCGATCACTAATGTAATAGGGATTATGCCCATCAACAATGTGCCAGGCATTGCACCTTCATTACCTATCCATGGTAAGCCCTAATGTACTAAATGTTGACCAATCTTCTCTTTATAACTCCACCCACTGTACAACACATCCTTTGTCCCATTAGATCACTGGTTTGCCACCGGAGCAAGTAGAATTGACCAGTCTTCCGGACTCCGCCCACATCTCTTTCTTGATGTCGTAAGTGGCATGCAATCACCTGGCATCGTTAGACATCGTGATCGAGGGACAAAGAGTGAAGTCTTATTTCCCCTGTCTGGCACTGACTCGTCCGTGCCTTCACCACCTCAGTGTGTCAGGTGTCCCTTTTCTCGCATTAAATTTTTCGTACAGCTGATGACTTTCCCATAACAAACAATCTGGCTACGATTCTTTATCCTTGTCTGTCTGTTGTCTTAATTGTAAAATTAGGATTATGAATCAAAGGAGTTGAAAGATTCGTGTTGATTTATTCACACATTGATCCCGTTGGATGATGCTTTTCTTTATCCAGTTTTTCTCATCCAAATTTGCATAATTACACAAGTCATAGGTCTCGTGATTAAATAAGTCACGTGATTGTAGTGTGGGTTATGCCAGTTAATGAGGAAAAAACTGAATCAGGTCCTTTTCTCTTAGCCGCCATAGCAGCAACTTGAATTCTATATACACAGCTACACACAGATCTTTGAAAATAAAAATGACTAAATGAGGAAATGATCTACAAAAGAAGCTTGAACTCCTGGGCCGAAATTGATAAGTCACTAGGGAAACCCAACTTCACAGAAAAAGGCCTACCCCCAAATCGTCTCTGACCTACTTTTCGCCTTAATGCCCGTTTTGTCTGCTTCCGGGCATTTAGGCGGTCACTACTGTACTAGAGGAAATGTCCAAACGCCTTTTGCTTATCCCATGACCGAGTCGAATGTGCATAGGTAACACATTCCCATGATGAAAGAAACAGCCCCCCCCCCCCCCCCCATTGCTTTCACAAGTGTGTATCTCCCCAGCTGTGGCAACATGCTCTATCCTACACCTAACACCTCTCCTCAGCTACATGCTTCCCATGCTTTTGAAAACTCCTCCCCTACCCTATGTCTATCACTAGTATCACCCTCTCTTCTCATTTACAATGACCTGAGTGACCATCGTTTTGTATTCTTGGCTGTTCCCTTCCTATAGATCAATAATAATCCACCTCCTCCCAAACAGCCCCCACGCCTTACGCAATACAGTGGTTTTCACATCTTCCCCCCTCTTTTGGATGTAAGTCTCCCTCCTTAGTCCTTTCTATATAATAGGAAGATAGACTTTTGTATTGTAGTTTCTTATGTCTATATACTTCAAATAGCCGCCCTTCCTCTTGTCCAGATACCACATGTCATCATGACCCTGTGAAATGGACCTGTTTGAGAGATCAAAAGTTCCTTTGTTGCTGGTGCTGACTCAGATGAAAACTTCCAATTTTCCCTTGTACTTTCAACACTCTAATCTCTTCATTCTTGTGTGAAAAGGAGGTGGAGATGTATTTTGACGTATGTGACGTTTGGCAATATAACCATCAACACAATGCTCCCCTGATTGGTCAACCCTGAACATGGTTTCTTTCTATTGACTCACGGTTACGCCCTCCATTCAGGCTGACCTTAGGTGTGCAATGTGATTGGCCACTGATATCTTTTATTTATATTAATCACTATTTCTTGCTTGTGGGTGGAGCTTCTTACTAAAGTAATTGACATCTGTCCAAAAGTTGTGTCGATTATACAAAGACAGGAGTCTTTGGTTTTATCCACAGCCTGCATTTGAGATAGAGCTCCTGTGTGTTGTTGTATCTCTTTATAAGAAATATATCGAGTGTGTGTTAGACTTGGAAATGAACATCCCTTTTACCCCTTTAGAATAATAGACTTTCTGTTTGGCGTGGCGTTTGTTGATTAGCGTAATTGGTCAGATTAGAGGCATTCCCAAAACCCCGTCTCTGAGTGCACTGCAGTGCAATTATATGGGACCCGCTATTAACACTTTGTCTTGCTGGAAGGCTGAAGTGATCCAAATGGTAAGGGACCCACCATTAGCGTAGGTGTGCTTAGAGTGACCAGCGGCATGTAAATATACAGGACCCGGCTGAAAAGGGTTAAAGGACTTTTACTATTTAAAGTGTTTTCTGCAAAACCAAATACAAGTGAGTTTCAATAACCCAACTTTTGAACAAAGAAATTCACTAATGTGGCTGCAATATGAGTAGGAATTAAATGTCCAATTGTGTGGATGTTTTTAATTCATTGTGCATTTAACTAAGTCAAGTTGTTGATTGCATTTGACATAGATTCATTAGAATAAAATTAACACAAAGATTTCTATCAGTAAAAAAAATCAATAGATAGATAGATTATTCCCTATCATCATGCTATTTACATTGATCTATTTTCCCCATTTGTGACACACAATCAAACTCCAGTCTTATCCTCATTCAAAGTGCCAAGCAATTTTCACTCATCCAATTTTTTATAGACGCAGTATCTCACACAAATCTTTCCATGATTTTTTGAATATATTGAGGCTAGGCCCAACAGTAGAAGCTGAGTATCATCAGCATAAAAATGATACTTAAATATCACAGGTCAGAGGTAGAGCCCAAGTGGACTCCATATTTAAGTATTTAACTATTCCTTTGACACCATTGCCAATGACACATTACTGGTCTTCAGTTAAGTAAGGCCAAACCATTTCAGGACCGTGCCATTCATACCATGTATATCGCTTTTTTAAGTCTATCCATGTATATTGTGATCAAGGGTGTCAAATACAGTTGATAATTCAAGAAGGCCCAGAAAAGTCACATTACCAGAGTGTGATTTGACAAGTAAGTTATTCATTACTCTAAACAATACTGTTTCTGTGCTGTGTCCAGAACAAATATGCCAATTGAAGTGGCTCAAGAAGGTTATTGTTCTGTAAGTGATAAAATTGCTTTAAGACTAATTTTTCCAAAATTTAAAAAAAAGAAAAAAAATGTAAGATTCGATACTGGTCTGTAATTTTTAGGATGTCAGGATCAAGAGAATAGAAAATGTAGGACCAAATCATACTTTAATTTTCTGAGGAGTAGATATGTCAAAGATAGAGCTAGAACAGGAGTAGGCCTCCCAATGCATAAAAAACTACTAGAAAGTTGAATTTTTATAAGCCCACGGCTATAAGAGGTAAATATTAAACCAAAAGGAAGAGGAATTAAATTATTAATAGCTTACGGACCAAACGAAGACGCCACTAAAAGAAGAAAAAGATATCTTCGAAAACAATTTACAAATAGCTGCAGAGAATCTCTCAACATGTCTCAAACCCAAACAGGAGCTAATGGTTTTAGGAGATTTAAACACTTGAGTAGGCAACAATGTAGAAACATCAGAAGGAGTAATAGGTAAAGAAGGAGAGACAAAGACTTCTCCAAATGGAGAGAGACTAATAGATTTTTGCATAAAGAATAACATGAAAATAGCAAAAACATTTTTTCCTCATAAAGATATCCACAAATAAACAAGAGTAAATGAAGACAGATGTAAAAAAGTCAATGATAGACTTCATAATAGTTAGCAGCTCCCTTTTTTACAGTACATTGGATGCAAGAGTAAAAAAGAGGAGCAGAAATATTTAGTGATCATCACTTAGTGATTGCCAAAATGAGATTACTGACTGAAACAAACAGAAAAGGAAAGAGAAGAAAGCTACTAAACTCAAAATAGAGGTATTAAACAAACCAGTAGTAAAATAAGTATACCAATCTAGGATAAAAAGATTTATCAGTGAAAGACAGATGGATCTGAATGATAGCACAATAGAAGAAAAGTGACAGAGGTATAAAGAAACATTCCTCAGTTGTACTGAAGAGGTCTGTGGTAGGAAACAAATTAAAGGAGATAGGAAAAGAACAGCATGGTGGAATGAGAATGTCAAGACTAAGATCAAAGAAAAGAAGGATGACTGGAAGAAATACTTGCAAACAAAGAGGCCAGAGGATAGGATAGGTACGTGAGTAAAAGAACTATCGCCAAAGAGAAAGTGAGAAAAGCAAAACAGGAACAATGGGAAGAGTTTGGACAAAGACTTCAAGAAAGCTATCTAGGAAATCAAAAGCTGTTCTGGGAAGCAATGAAAAGCATGAGAAAGACCAAAGCATGTCCAATATGATAAATTAAGACCGCCAAAGAAACCTTTTTTAATGAAAAAAAACAAGAAATCATGGAAACGTGGAGAAAATATTTTCAGCAATTACATAATCCCTCCAGAACATATGAAACAAGGAGTAAAGATCAATTAGTAAGAGTAACAAGTAATCCAGAGGAGACAGCTGTAAATGTAAAAATATCAATGGAAGAAATCCAAACAGCTTTAAGACAGGTGAAATTAGGAAAGGCCCCAGGAGCAGATCAAGTTTATCCATAAATGATTATGCCAACAAGCATGGAAGTCCAAAGGGAACGGTAGTACCAATTATCAAGAAAGGATCAACTATGGAATGCTCAAACTATAGAGGGATATCTCTACTTAGCGTTCCAGGAAAAATGTATATTAGGATACTGTGAATGAGACTAAGGAAAAGAGTAGAGGATCAGATTGAAGAACACCAGAGTGGAATTAGACTAGGAAGAAGGGTACAAGACCACATATTTACAATTAGACAAATAATAGAAGAATTCCTTGAGAGAAACATTGACTTACACCTTACTGACTTAGAAAAGGCATTTGGCACTGTGAGGAGGGACGAACTATCGCATTCCTTAAAAGAACACAACATACAGCAAAATTTAATAGAAGCCATTAAAAGTTTTTACAATAAACCAACATGTGCAGTGAGAGTAGCTGGAAACAAATTTGAAGAATTTGATGTAGATATAAGAGTGAAACAGGGTTGTATCCTAAGTCCGCATTTGTTTTATCACATTTATGGATTCAGTCGCAAAGGCATCCTCAAAAATGAAGAAAATGAATGAAGGTATGTGGAAGCTCAAACCAGTAAATGTATCAATACTTTCATTTGCTGATGATTTAATTCTTTTTGGAAAACCAGAAAATGACCTTCAGCAAAATATCAACATGATGAATAATGAACTAAATAAAAGAGGAATGAGAATAAATGCAAAGAAAACCAAAACAATGTAAGTAACTAGGAAGCTAAAACACACAATCTTTAATTGGCTAGGGAGAATTTAGAACAAGTTCAAAGCTACAATTACCTAGTGAGTAATGATTAACCCAGAGGGAAAACTAAGAGAAGAAATCAGTCAGAGAATCCAGTCAGAGAATCCAAAAGGCAATGACAATTTATAACAATCAGGAAAGGCATTTATAGGTAAACAAGAATTGTCAACAAAAACCAAAATGACAGTTTACAACACAGTTTATTGTCCTACTCTCCATGTGGCAGTGAAACCTGAACATTAAAGAGTAGAGTATATTAAGAAGAGTAGTAGTGAAAACTAAAAGAGACAAAATCAGAAACACAACAATAAGAGATCAAACGAAAGGAGATAGCATTAAAACTAAGATAGAAATAAATCAACTGAGATGGTTAGGGCATGTAAACAGAATGAATGACAATAGAATAGCTAAATCAGTATAGTATACAGTGCTAAAACCGAAGGTAAATGACCTAAAGGCAGACCTCGGGAAAGTGGGAAAATCTAAGAGGCATTAAAGCAAAGAAATTTAACTTTTTTGGAAGGAAACAGAAAAGGCCAGGACAGTCTGGAGAAAGATCATTTCAGGCATCTGAACCCAAGGTAGAATGGGAACAAGATAAAGAAAGAAAGAATATAATGAGTCAATTGAGTGCCACTTTCATGATTCCAGGCAGATCTATAATAATTGCAATCCAGATCTTCTACATTCACGTAAGACACATTTACATCAGAAGTTCACATCAAGCTATTTAGCCTCACAGATAGAACTGGAAGGTTAATCGTACTTTAGCATCACCAACATTTCACACCAAACACGATTACGACCACACTTTACACTCATACTCTTTCCTCAACACTACGAGTATGCCACGAAGAGTGTTTCCTTTATTATTACTCACGGATTAGCGTCGTTGACCATTTATATGCATGACAGCGGAAAATACACTGCAATAGTGTAAGTGTGAGTAATTAGCGGAAGACAACTTGGTAATACACAATCAGAACTTGTTTGTATATCATAGTGCAGGGAATAAATCCTCTGAAACCCCTACTCTCTCCTCATGAAGATGATAAAACTAGGAAATAGAAACAGTACCAGAGTCAGTGGCAGGTTTCACAAAAATGGGACCCAATGATAACTTGAACTCTTCAATGAATCTTTCCCAAAGTCCAGTTGATAAATCTTCTATTAATATATAATATTAACACAACACTACAGGTGCCTACGTTGGTCAGGATGCTGTGTATAGTAATACTGTATTGTAGACTGTGTGAGCATGTGTTTATACATGTGTGTGTGTGTGAGAGAGTGTAAGATTATGTCTTTCTTATAAGCACGAAACAGAAGTGTCCGGCCTGTGCAGGCTTTAACCCACTTGAACAAGGCAAAACCAATCGTAAAATAGTAAATGAGGCTTAATTATAAAACACAACAATAAAAAAGAAGACGATTAAACTTGAAATCTTGAATCCTAAAGGTCTGTAGATGTACTACTCCTATTACCAGTACCACTACTACTAAGCATACACTTGTACATGTACTACTACTACTTTTTTCCTCTCTCTCTCCTTATTCTGTCTCTCTCTCACTGAACAGTGATAAATGATACAGCAGTGACTCACTCACTCTTTCTGTGTTTGGGACATTCGTCCTAATTAGACTCAGACCCTATGTTTTCCCGGACGGCTGGTGCTTGTATGCGTATAGAATGAGACACAAAAACATGGAGGTGCTCTGATGTGCCAAAAATGCAGGAAAACCCCCATCCCTGTAATAAACTCTTTGTCACCTTAATCCAATTAGAGCTCGCGGTATAACCAGAAGTGACCTTCTGACAGTGAGGGGTTGCCCCAGCCATTGGCATGAAAAAAAACGAGTGTGTGCAACGGGTGAAGCTAGGATTTAGACTTAGTTTGAACAACGATTTCACGTTTACAGATGATAAAAGACCTATAAAGCATGTATTTTCTATAAGCTGAAATAATGAGGAATTCATATTGAGATGATATCGCAACAAGAGAAACTAAAACTAAATAAATTGTAATCTCCTTGGCTGTTGTTTAACTAAGAACTCAAACGTCAAAGTATGTCATAAACCATTTAAGGAAATGACGGCAACCCTAAATATTGGGCACGCGCGCTTCCCGTGCCAACCGTAACACACTCTAAATAAACGACCTTTGATTCTGTTTTCTTCAATTCTATGTGAAAGAGAATTGTTCAAAGAAAATTTGGCCACGTCTAAATTTCTTTAATCTTTTCAGTGATCACGTGAGGCAGGGTTCAGATTTTCGTTATTATGCAACAATTACGGTCTACAAATGAACCCACAGTAAGAGCTGGAAAAAAAATGGTTGAAAAATACAAAGATGCACCGTTTTATAATCTAGAGTGAAAGAAAACATATTCCTTTCTTTCTTCATCAGTTCCCATTCTACCTTTCGGTGTATGGGTTCAGATGCCCGAGATGATCTTTCTCCAGGATGCCCTGTCCTGGCATTTCCTGTTTCCTTCCAAAAAAGTTAAATTTCTATGCTTCAATGCCTCTATCTTCTTCCCACTTTCTTCGAGGTCTGCCTTTTGGTCTTTTACCTTGGGCTTTAGCATTGTATACTGATTCAGCTGTTCTATTGTCATTCATTCTGTTTACATGCCCAAACCATCTCAATTGATTTGTTTCTATCTTAGTCTTTATGCCATCTGCTTTGGTTTGATCTCTTATTGTTGTGTTTCTGATTTTGTCTCTTTTTCCCTACTACTCTTCTTAGATATTTCATTTCAGCTGCCTGTACTCTACATTATTCTCTACTGTCTAAGGTCCAGGTTTCGCTGTCATAGAGGAGAGGAGGACAATAAACTGTATTGTATACTGCCATTATGGTTTTTGTTGACAATTCTTGCTTACCTACAAATGCTTTTCCTAGACAGTTATATATTGCACTTGCCTTTTTGATTCTCTGGCTGATTTCTTCTCTTAGTTTTCCCTCTGAGTTAATCATTACTCCTACGTAATTGTAGCTTTGAACTTGTTCTAAATTCTCCCTGCCTAATTTAAGATTTTGTGTTTTAGCTTCCCTAGTTACTAGCATTGATTTGGTTTTCTTTGCATTTACTCTCATTCCTCTTTTATTTAGTTCATTGTTCACAATGTTGATATTGACTGAAAGTCACTTTCTGATTTTCCCAACAACTAAATCATTGGCAAATGAAAGCATTGATACATTTACTGGTTTGAGCTTCCACATACCTACAATCATTTTCTTCAGTTTTGAGGATGACTTTGCGACTGAATCCATAAATGTGATAAACAAAAGAAGACTTAGGATATAACCCTGTCTTACTCCTATATCTACATCAAATTCTGTAGATAAGTTTCCAGCTTCTCTCGCTGCACATGTTGGTTTATTGTAAAAACTTTTAATGGCTTCTATTAAATTTTGCTCTACATTGTGTTCTTTTAAGGAATGCCATAGTTTGTCCCTCATCAGTGTCAAATGCCTTTTCTAAGTCAATAAAACACAGGTGCAAGTCAGTGTTTCTCTCAAGGAATTGTTCCATTATTTGACTAATTGTAAATATGTGGTCTTGTACACTTCTTCCTGGTCTAAATCCACTCTGATGCTCTTCAATCTGATCCTCTACTCTTTTCCTTAGTCTCATTTCCAGTATCCTGGCATATACCTTTCCTGGAACGCTAAGTAGTGGTATCCCTCTATAGTTTGAGCATTCCATAGTTGATCCTTTCTTATGTATTGGTACTACCATTCCCTTTTTCCAGTCGTCTGGCACCAGTTTGGCTTCCATGCTTGTTGGCACATTGCATGTAGTAGTTTGTCTGCCTCTCTCCCTTGGTTTTTTAACCATTTCTGGATAAACTTGATCTGCTCTTGGGCTTTTCCTAATTTCAATTTTCTTATAGCTGTTTGGATTTCTTCCATTGATATATCTACACCTTCAGCTGTCTCCTCTGGATTACTTGTTACTCTTACTACTTGATCTTTACTCCTTGTTTCATACGTTCTGGAGGGATTTATGTAATTGGTGAAAATGCTTTCTCCATGTTCCCATGATTTCTTTCATTATTTTTCCTTCGGCCTTCTTAATTTGTCGTATTGGGCATGCTTTTGGTCTTTCTCATGCTCCTCACCCTCCCCCCCCCCTCTGAACAGCTTTTGATTCCCGTGACAGCTTTCTTGAAGTCTTTGTCCAAACTCTTCCCATTGTCCCTGTTTTACTTTCCTAACTTCCTCTTTGGCGATAGTTCTTTTATTCACGTAATATATCCTTTTCTCTGGTCTCTTTGTTTGCAAGTATTTCTTCCAGGCATCCTTCTTTTCTCTGATCTTAGTCTTGACATTCTCATTCCACCATGCTGTTCTTTTCCTATCTCTTTTAATTTGTTTCCTACCACAAACCTCTTCAGTGCAACTGAGGAGTGTTTTTTATCCTCATTTGCCACTTTTCTTCTATTGTAAATTGTTTTCGAAGATATCTTTTTCTTCTTTAGTGGCGGCTTCGTTTGGTCCATAAGCTATTAATAATTTAATTTTTCGTTCTTTTGGTTTAATATTTACCTCTAATAGCTGTGGACATAAATTTCCAGCTTTCTAGTAGCTTTTCATGCCTTATATGTACTAGGAGACCTACTCCTGCTCTAGCTCTATCTTTGACATCTACTCCTGAGAAGATTAAAATATTATTGGGTCCTACATTTTCTATTCCTTGTCTTTTTTTCTGTAATAGCCAAAATGTCTACTTTTGAATTTTTCCATTCCTTCAACTAATTCTAACTCTTTTCCATTATTGCCCTAACATACCATGTTCCAAAAATCACAGTCCAGTTTGTTTCCATTTTCGTCGTTGAAATGTCAAGCCATGTATATTTCTCCGCATCAGTTAGGTTTCGGATAAGCAGGGGATTAGCCCACTGTACCCTAGTAGATGGTGGGGCTGCCACCTTGAGGCCCCCTACCAGGCCTTGTTATTTTCTGTCAGGGTTAACTCCCTTAACCTTTTGGTTATTCAAGACCAGCCCGCAAGGCAGCAGGTTGTTATTTTGTCAGGGTTAACCCCTTAGCCTTTGGTCAACCAAGACCGACCTGCAAGGCAGCAGGAGACTCGTGGAGGGCGGGATCATCTACTCTCCGTACAGGTGCTTACCTACCCACTGCCCGGAAAACACATTCCTACGGCCATTTATCCTGTAAAAGACAAATTTTTAACTTTCACTGAGAGTTAAAATATCATGAGAATACCAACGGTCTGCATGACCTTACGGTCGGACAAATTAATTTTGTTTCGATCTGGGATCTAAAACGGTAATATCGCATCAAGCTATTTTTCGTTGTTCATCTGAGAACTCATGAAATTTTTGTTTTTAAATTGTCCATTCGGCTTTGCGAAACATTTTGTCTTTGATGGTCACCTAAAATGAACACCCACCTGACGCACAGACCAAAACATAGACAGTAACCGTACATCAGAACAGAGACTGTTCGGATTAAATTCGAAGACTATTCAGGTCAGTTTCGGTTGCATTTTCAAAACCTGCTTTGGCTTATCATGAGGTGAACGTATGTAAAGAAGTCCGGCAATCAATAGGCTTTCATAATTTATTACGTTCTAATAAATAAAGACGAGAGGTTTTGAAGTCCAGTACAATGATGGTGACTCTACGTATCCACTATGCACACTGTCTTCTTCGCATAACGATACAATATTACTAAAAACGCATGGGGGAGGGGGAGAATGATGATGGAACTGGGGTGGGCACGTACGGGAAAAAAAAAAAAAAAGAACCATTGTCTGCAAAAGCGCTTTTTCAGTTAGGATTTTGTTGCTGTTGCCTTTCTCTTTCTTCTATCTTTCTATTGGCAAATATCGGCTTATATGTATCGCATCCTCACTCTTTATATAAGCCGTGAAGTTTACCGGTTTTAGCAGAATGTCACACACGATAAACGTACAAATTTTGACATAAGAGGGAAATGGGGATGGACCACTTTGTGAAACCTGCCATATTACTTAAATTCCTTTCATAATTCCCCAACATCAGGAAATAACCCTTCGTTTCTTTTAATTCAAGTACCCTACAGTATTACCATTTTCATGTTCGATACTACCTGGCGATCATGCCAAACTGGAGGCACATATGCTATCAGTATCACAATCGCTGACCCTCAACGACACCCTTACTAGCCCCCCCCTCAATCCAAGGCAAATTAAGGTCCCTCCTGCAACTCATCCCAAAAAAAATCACACTGCGTGCCCAATTCTATTGTAGTCTTCCTGAACTCTTGGTAGCTCTTACATTTCAAATCATCCATTAATAAAATAGATACATTTTTAGATTCTAAATCTAAATCTAAATATCTATTACCTAGAGATAGATCTCAAGTCATAAAATCATACAGATAACACTGCAGTTTGCCGGACAGCTTGGTAAGGTTGGTACATGTACGGCATATATTTAATTTGGTTTCTATTGTGGCTCAATCGACTGACTAGATAGTAAGATAGATCTAGATCTAATCCTAGCGCTTTAGAAACCAAACCCTTTGTTCTCGAGGTTTCACATTTGTCCGGTAAACTGAAGTTGAACCAATCATATATAGATCTATATATGTAATTGATCATATTTTATTCTGATCTAGAGTCTAGATCTGATCTAGACCTAGAACAGGATCCAGAACTAGCTACTAGATAATCTAGATCTAGTCTAAATCTAACCAGTAAAGATCTCTAGATCTAAACATTCTAGAGCTAGACCTACCAATAACATTCACACGAATCTACAGCTTGAAATCGAATGAAATTTATCTTTACATAAAGAACTTATCTTGAAGCAGTAGGAATGCAAGTTTAACTAGATCAATCTGGCTTGCTACCGAAAAGTGAGTCCAAGACAGCAATAAAGGGTGTATACATGAGTATGCAAAAGTCTTCCGAACGACTACACTTGGTCTACACTACACCATGACTTCAACATACCTTCATGACGGGACATTCTAAGCTACAATGTGGTGATACAGATCAACGAAAGGTGAAAACACAGCCCTCCAGGGTAAATATGTTCAATACGTCTCTAACAGAGACAGATATGGGCATACAGTGAAAATATGGTCTTGCTCTATTCCTTGAAGTCTCTCATTTCAAGAAGTTCTAACCATTCAGCTTTCAGTGGCCATGATGACGTCACGTGAAATCTCGAGGAAATTCCAAAAATTCACTTGTGGTTATTGATTGACTTTATTTAATTTTGATACCCCATAGATTATCAAACCGTAAATTACCGAACAATTTTCTCCAAATTGTTCTGTTTTTATGAAAACAATAATAAATTTATTATCTATGGAAATATTGGATTAGGGAAGTAATTCGGTTATTTTCAAAACAAAAGCCCTCCTTTCTATTTTGAGATTTTCTTACAATCTGATTAAGGTTGAATCAGTTATTTGACTTGAATAATGTGTCATCGAAAACATTCAAACAAAACATCATATTTATATTTCTTCAACTCAAAAGAAAATGTTGAAAATATATTCATTTTCGAAAATGTTTGAAGGATAGGGAATAGGCCTACCACCTCTAATCCACTATTATTTGCAGTCGTGTGTTTCCGGGCCGGCCTAGCTTATTGTTTGTAGTCTGGCATTTGGTTTGATTGTGGCACGCTGTTAAGAGTAGGAAAGACATAATTATAAATTCCTTACCATGGCACAGGGACGAGTCGTCGTATATGGTGGAAAAGGAGCTTTGGGATCATGTGTCGTCAATTTTATGAAGGCCAAAAATTTTGTAAGTGGTTTTAGAGATCTTTTGATTCTATAACGAGAGCTAGATCTAGATAGATCTAGGCCTAGATTCTACTTCTAATGTCATAATGAATTATCATACCATGCAGTATTCAGTATAAAACAGTTCAATATTGGTAGAGGTTTCCATTGTCGGGCACATCCAAGGGACAATACTCAGATAATTAGATGCAGGAAAAATGTCTGACACTATTGACAGCTTGTTTTATGAGCAGTTCAAAGCTGTCAATCACAATGCCTAAAAAAGGGGATGGGTCAGGGGAAAATGTGAGATGAGACCCTGCCATTATTTTATCTATCAGCATCCCTCCTGAACTGAACCTAAACCTCCCCCATCTGAGCCAAACATTGGAATAGATAGTGAATATTACTGCCATTACAATTACGGTTTAAAACGGCCACACAATAATAGACATGCAGCTGTGTTTAGCCGGACTAAAACCAACGAAACTATGTAGAGGTTGTGGCTGGGACCGACAGTGGTTCAATGAGGATTGTCGGGAGGGTAATATGGAGTGAAGGAACTGTGAGGACTCCATCCCAATATCTTGTCATGCCTATTTAATGAATATATCTATTAATGGGTCAATGACACAAAGCCGTACAGTTCCTACCAGGAACATGGGACTTCATGATCCCCCATCTGGCAGCCTAACCGCTCAGCCATCGATGCCTGCAATACAATGTATACTGTTGTTAATAGGTAGGACTTCCATGGTTGGGCTACCAGGGATTTTTTCCCTGCTTAACCCAAGAAGAGCTCACTGTGTTAACGGAAGTGACCTTATTACAGGTTGCCCCAGCCATTTGCATGAAAAAACGAGTGTGCAATGGGTGAAGCTAGGATTTAGACTAGTTTAGACAAGGCAGGTTTCACAAAATGGTCGACCCCATTTCCTCTTTTGTCAAAATGCACATGTTATATTTTTTACAAGTGTTATATACCATGTTAAAGCTTAGAACATGAGGATTCCAGATATATGACTTTAAGAGATAGCAAAGGACTGTGGGGCAAGTAAATTAGCTTTTAAAAAGTCATGTTTTTCAGTCAAGGGGCATAACTGTGAAAATTCTAGGTTCAATGCCAGTACGTAATGTTACGTGAACTGCTCGCGTCCGTCGACCGAGGTTTCCCTGGCGTTTATTAAGTGATGTAACGCTTGGGCATCTGGTTTGGAGAGTTCCTGACTTTTCCTAGTTCTCAATAAGATGTGAAGTCTGTGTTTGTGTTTCCCGACACCTCAGGCGTGGAGTCCACGGCCGGTGCCTTACCGTTGATCAGATGATTCGCCGCGATCCGGATCGTGTGGATGATGAAAACCAATGCCTTTTGTCCCGTTTTTTGTAAAATTCTGTGATTGTACACCTTTATACTATCCTTGTTACGGGTTTATCGTAGTGTACCATTCTGCTCAAACTGGTACGGTAAACTTGGCGACTTATAATTTTAACGAGTGAGGATGCGATACGTATAGGCCGATATTTGCCAAGAGAGAGAGAAGATGCACCAGCAACAAAACCCTGTCCCGAAAAGAAAGCGCTTTGACGACAATTGTTCCTGCTCCTGTAGGAGCCCCCCCTCCCCCCTCTCCCATCATCACTTGTGAAAAAGGGACTTATTAAAAAGAGGGAAATGCTGTCTGTCTGGATTGCTGACGTTACACTCAAAAATATTCACAAAACACACAAATTGAAAGCAAATTTCACAATATTATGTTTTTATATCTGCGATGTCAAAGCTATACATGGACCAAATGTTAAGAAGATTCATCAATTAGACTTTTAAGAAAGATTAATTGAAGATTTCAAATTATCATTGGGTCCCATTTTTTGTGAAACCTGCCACAATGAGTTCACATTTACAAGATGATAAAAGACCTATAAAACATGCATTTTCTATAAGTTGAAAGAATAAGGAATTCATATTGAGATGTTATTGCAACAAGAGAAACTTAAACAAGGACTAAACATTAGCAGCGATAGCCGTGTAATCAACTTAGACCTCTCACGAAGTGTGTTGAATGGGAAAGCGTCACTTTGACAAATGATAACGAGGCTATCGGGAAAGCCACAAGCTTAAAATAAATTGTAATCTCATTATTGTTATTTAACTATGAACTTATAGTTCTAGTAAAGTTCCTTCAAGGCCTATAGAGCTGGAGTTTTGTCCCTGTTTCTATAGCGGGAGGAAGAGGAACAAGTGACAATAACACCTCCTGGCCAGGACGCTAGTCTGACGCCGGTTTTTTACTCCGCTCAAAGGTCAAACTACATCATAAACCATGTAGGGAAAGTGGAAATTTACATTCAAGAAGCCTGGGTGTCTCGCCTAAATATATGGCCTGTGCATTTCCCCGTGCCAATGACGGCGGCCTAAATATAGGGCCTGCGTGCTTCCAGGGCGGACAGGATATACCACCTATCAGCAAAGCTCTTGTATGTGTTTCCCCGACAGCCTACGCTTGCCTCGGATGGGGTCGTTCGGTGAGCTTAAATGTCAGGTTAACAATAAAACATGTTCTGCTCACCTTCAGCATTGAGCCTGGGTTAAACTGTCCTATATCTCGAATGATATTCAAGAACATCTCCCTATGGAAAGGCTGCTTTCTGTGGCACATGTACTCATCGAGATGGAGAGCAAAGTGCTTGGGTCTCGTGTGGCTAGAGGGCAGGGAGCGTGTAGATTGTGTCTTCTCTTTCGTCACGCCTGTTAATTCGCACGCACAGTTAGGACACAACGCAGTCGGCAAAATGCGATCGTTGAATCCAAGCTGTCCATCTCGTGGTTTAAATCCGTGAAATTCACAAACTTTTGTCAGTTGACACGTGCCCTCTTTGCCACAGGAGATCCAACAGCACTACTACTAAGTTAGCCATGTTGGAAACAAAATTATGCTGTTTTTGCATTTTTACATTTTTTGCGTCAATAAAATGCTGTCTTTATTTAAAAGTGTTCTACAGTAATGATTTTGATAGTTTCTCAGTAAACAAAAGTTCTTTCCAGTTGTAGCAATTGCATTCCCATTGTTTACGCTTGAGATTTTGGTTTGGACTACCTACTGTATGGCCATAATCCTTTATAGTGACACACAGTAGGGGCTATCTAATTTGCATATATATGTAACCAGTTGCATATAATAGTGCTAGATGCTGTAAAGTTTATCACAAACGCCCTACAGTTGAACCCTGTTGACACTATAAATAAAGGGTCAGCCTCATGACAATTTTATCTTTCTTTTTCCTGGATGCCATCATGTGATAGTGAAGAATGGTGCATTTATGGAAACAAATGCTTTCAGTTTTAGTTTGGTTTCTTTCGGAAAGGGGGGGTGTGGATAGGATATTTTGGCTTTATACATTTTGACTTGTGGGTGGTTAACGGGACGCTGCTAGTAGGTCCTACTTCTTTCATTGCTCTCTATTTTCACTTAGTACTTAGCTTTCATCTTGCTTTTTCACTCTTAATTCACCCTAACATCACCTGTAATGGTAGATAAGGGTTAAGTTTGAAGAAACCGTTTTGACTTTGTGCAAAAACTAAGATTTAAAAAAATTGTTATGTCATCACATTAGCAGCGTATTATAAGGCAATCAGTGGTCAGAGGTTTTTTGAAAATTAAGAAATAAATAACCTCTGATGGAGATTTTCTAAGTGTATTGGGAAAAGGGACAGTTTATAACTGTATTAAAACAGTTGTGACTTTCTTTTCACAGTGGGTTGGTTCAATTGACTTGAGCGTAAATGAGCAGGCTGATGCCAATATCATGGTCAAAGCAGACATGTCAATGCTAGAACAGGAAGCAGATGTCGCTACTAAAGTTGGAGACCTTCTAGGGGACAACAAGCTGGATGCCATATTTTGTGTGGCTGGTGGTTGGGCAGGTGGCAATGCTAAAGGTGAGTTTCTACTTGTGGTTATTGATCTCTGGCTTCTTCAATTTTGTCTTTATGTGGCTTTTTCATGTTTTTGTGTTTGTGTGTATTTTATAATGTGACAATAATTTGCAAGTTGGCTAGTTTCTATTGATGTGGGGTATGGAGAGATCGTTAGGAATATCATTGGTTAGGTAAGGATAGTGATCTCACCCATGCTATTGATTTACATCATTTCTAATCTATGCTATGCGGGCGGTTCGCGGATACTGCTGGTATTTCTTTCCTTTCCTTCTTTCACTTTCTTTCATCTTGCTATTTCCTCTTAATTCACCCCAACATCACCGCAGTGGTGGATGGGGTAAATTTTAAAGAAACAAAATCTATGCTTTTTATGTTTATAGTTTTCTGATGTGTGAATTTCGTTCAGCACAACCTGTTTAGTGAGAGGGGCTTTGTGGCTATATTGTTCTGTTTAGTGTTTTGCAAAAGTGATATATATATATATAAATATATATATATATATATATATATATATATATATATATATATATATATATATATATATATATATATATATATATATATATATATATAGAGAGAGAGAGAGAGAGAGAGAGAGAGAGAGAGAGAGAGAGAGAGAGAGAGAGAGAGAGAGAGAGATTAAAATCCAAAACTGATGGAATTTTAAATTGATATGTTTCTTCTACCCCCAGACATAGTGAAAGCTGCAGATTCTATGTGGAAGCTTAATCTGTGTGGCCATCTGTCATTACTGCCAGTTTGGCTTCTAAATATCTGAATGAAGAAGGTCTTTGTCACACTACCGGGGCTCAGCCAGCTTTAGAAGGGACTCAGGTTAGTAATCTATCAAAATGCACCTCACATTGGCTATTGGGTTGTCGTCTCTCTCTCGAGTTGTGAAGATGAAGAGTAAGAAAAGAAATTGGCTTGAGCATCACTTTAGAGACATGCACAGTTAATAATTGAACATCCTATGGTATCATGCATGACTGGTGTTTGCAGCTATATATAGAAATGAATCATATTATTATTTATATCATGTTTATAAAGTTTTGTATGTCCCTGTATTAGATCTCGGGTAATATCTTAACCCTTTCCCCGGTGGGTCCCGTATGTTACTGGTCACTCTAAGCACACTTACGCTAGTGGCGGGTCCCGTATATATGCATCATTCCCGGCCTTCCAGCAAAACTAGCGTTAGTGGCGGGTCCCATATAGCTGCACTGCAGTCCTCAAAAACGGGTTTTGGGGGTGCTTCTATTTTGACCAATTACGCTGATCAACCCACGCCACGCCAAACAGAAAGTTTATTATTCTAAAGGGTTGAAATTGATAGTTCATTTCCGAGGCTAACACACACTTAATATATTTCTTATAAAGAGATACAACAACGCGGGAGCTTTATCTCAAACGCAGACTGGATAAAACAAAGACTCCTGTCTTCGTATGACAGCACGCAACTTCTGGACAGATGTCAATTACTTTAATAAGAAACTCCACCCACAAGCAAGAAATAGTGATTGATATAAATAAAAGATATTAGTGGCCAATCACATTGCACACCTACGGTCAGCCTGAATGGAGGCGTGACCTTCAGTCAATAGGAAATCATGTTCATGGTTGACCAATCAGGGGGAGCATTGTGTTGATGGTTATATTGTCAAACGTCACATATATCAAAATACATGTCCACCTCTTTTTCACATAAGAATGAAGAGCGTTGAAAGTACAGGGAAAATTGGAAGCTTTCATCTGAGTTCTGCGACCAGCAACAGAGGAACTTTGATCTCTCAAATAAGTTCATTTCACATGGTCATGATGATATGTGGTATCTGGACAAGAGGAAGGGCATCTATTTGAAGTGTATAGACATTAGAAACTACAAAGTCTATTTTCCTACTGTATAGAAAGGACTAAGGAGGAGACTTACATCCAGAAGTGGGGGGAAGATGTGAAAAACCACTGTATTGCGTAGGCGTGGGGGCTGTTTGAGGTGGATTACTATTGAACTGTAGGGAGGGAACAGCCAAGAATGCAAAACGACGGTCACTCATATCATTGTAAATGGGGAGAGAGGATGATACTAATGATAGACATAGGGTAAGGAAGGGAGTTTTTAAAGGCATGGGAAACATGTGGCCGGAGAGGTGTTAGGTGTAGGATAGAGCGCGTTGCCGTAGCTGGGCGGCACACTTGTAAAGCAACTCGTGGAGGCGGTTGGACATTTCCTCTAGCATTAGTATAGTATTATAGTTCCATCATTTCATTTAGATGTGAGAATGAAATTGAATCCTTTAGAAATAAAGATATAATGATGTTGATTCATTGAAACTCTACTACATAAAATTCGACACAGCCAACCACGCTATTATTGAATGACTGGAGTAAAAGCCTGACCATGTAACCACATCCCCCACCTCCCGCTCTCTCTATATGTTACCTCATCTCTTTCTCTCTCTCTCTCTCTCTCTGTTCGTCTTTCTTTATCTTCCTCGTTCTCTTTATGTCTCCTGTTTGTTTCCTTTCTCTCTCCTTTCTATCCCTCCCTCCCCTCTCTCCGTCTCCTCTTATGGCAGTTGTATTTCGTTTTCTTCTTCTTCTTTTTTTGTCTTTTCTTTTTGTTTATTGTTGTTTATGAGGCTAAGTCTGTTGATGAACACTGCTCGATGGGTCGTTACACCAATGGCTCTATTAGTATTAGTTTCGTCCAGCATTGTTTGGTGTTTTATTTGTTTCTATGTCTCCTTGTTGCTTATGAAGGTTGAGCACATGAAGATTTCTCGGTCCCGACCCCGTTTTCTATCTATTAGTATTATATTTTTACCTTTCACATTCCTCTTCATTTGTGTGGGCCAACTGTAGTATTATTCCTTTTACGTTTCATAAAAGTGGGCTGTAATAGATGCTATTGTTAGTAAACAATGCAATATAAACACGATGACAATAATAACAAAATGAAATACCCGCTATGTCACCTCCTCCAACGAAGATCAAAAACCAATTAATAATCACAGGTACGTTGTGGTCAGCGCAGCAACCTTGTCAGCGGGGTGAGAAAAACTATCGGTGCCACATGCGAAAGCCTCGTACACAGCGGGGGCGAGATTATTAACCCCATGCTTTACCTGTGACAAACTGTTTTAATTCCCCAGGGCAATCACGGTAGTGGTTAATTTTTAATGGTTAAATTGCACAAGTGACTGTTGATTTACAATCAATCACTTGTTCATGTGCAAAAGATTGTTAATTTTGAATAATTGTACCATACTATGATAATTCATTTATATGTCATATTTTACATATCGCTGCCATTCTGATGGAAACATGTTTACGGCAGTGGCCAAATTTTACATGAGAATTTTTAAAAAATGTTCTTAATTGCATATAGAGCAACGCACATATTAAAAACAAATCATCTAAAATTATTATCACTACCATCACCAGTTTCATTATCATCACCGCTCTTTTGAATCTTATTCACTGCAATGATTACGTTTACATATATTGAAAAAGATGTAAATTCTTTTGTTATGTTATACATGTTTTAATCTCGTAATGCTTAAATGTGTGTAAGCTGTTTGTGTGTGAAGAATAATTTATTTATAATAAAGTGTGTTGTATTACATATTTTATTAACGCCAAAACAATGTACCATTTTTGGACAATAAAGTTGTTTCTTATCTTGTCTTTTTAAAAAATGTCTAAAATTTAATCAACCCTAATATTGTTACAATCATATATTACCATATATGTAATATAAACTTGATGATTGTTCAATTTATGCATTTAAAATTACAAATGTGCGCTTTCAGCAGAACAGTAGCCATATATAATGTATTGCCAACTTTTACACACCAATTACATGTTTCTTGTATGTAACATGATATTTTAACAAACAAGAATGAATATAGGAAGGATGGTGGTAAGAAAGAGCTGAAAGTGAGAATATTCCCATTACGCAGGTCAAAGGTCCCAAGGTTCCTAGACCAGCTGTCTTATGAATGCTAATGTTTACTGGGATTTTCCCTGATGAATACAAGTCTTGGTATTTATTCTAGATGGATCGAGTGTCTAGTATTGTCTACTGCAGGTCAAAAGGCTGTTCAGGCAAAATAAAAAAATAAATGCTCCTCAGACCCCAAGGCTGCCTATACTATAAATGTTGAACATAGTTGAGCATGAAAACATACTGTCTGCATTTCTCTTTTCTCTCTCTCTATCTCTATCTCTATCTCTATCTCTATCTCCATCTCTATCTCTATCTCTATCTCTCTATCTCTCTCATTTGTCTTCTGTCTGTTTACCTTTGACAATGTTGCTATTGTAGATTGCCAGATAGAAAACCTTTCATTTTGTTTGGCAGGAAGCAATTTTAGAATCTTTTCGTTTTATAACCCTCTTCTAGGTATGATAGGCTATGGTATGTCCAAGGCTGCAGTCCATCAGTTGGTGAAAAGTTTGGCTGGCAACAACAGTGGTCTTCCATCCAAAACTACAGTTTTGGCAACTCTCCCGTGTTTCTTACTTCTTATACAATTATTTGTTTTGGTGATAAATTTACTTGTGTAAGTCTTGTCAGAAAAAAAGTTGATTATTTATGAAAATTTATACTTGTTATTTTTTAAAAATTGTTTGTCTATGCTTTCTTTCAGAATAACATTGGACACCCCGATGAATAGAAAGTGGATGGCATCTGCTGATTCCTCCCGTGGACGACTCTGGAGTTTGTGTCAGAGTGAGTAACTGGTTATAACAATTCACATCAGCTTTAGAAAAATTGTGTTTTAGGAGGGGAAAATGTTGTATTCATGTTTCAGTAAATTATCATACAGAAGTCTCCGCATAAAAGCATTAAAACAGCTGACATGGCAGGAGAGAGCATGTTTGCACAGAAGTGTCTGGATGGCCAGACACTGTGACAAGATGGAAAGTCTAGAGCATCAATATGGTCATCTCGCTTTGATGACCGGCCGCCTATGTTTCTTGAGACATTGGCTGATGATATTGGTAATGATTGGTTATGACCCATCTAGCAGTGAAGTGGGTGGAGCCAATTATGGTCGTTGCTGACAGGTTAGGATGGCGATCGGTCTGTCAAATTAGGTGGTCCGTTCGATAGATAGTCGTTATGGAGACAGACAAATTATGGGAAAACGAAGTGTAAGAATAAATTTCTCAGTCATACTTGTTTCACATGCTTGCTCTGATAATTGGATGCCCGCATGCCCTTCATCCGGGCAATGGACAGGTGGGTACCTGTGCGGGAGTATATGATTCCGCCCTCCACGAGTCCTGCTGCCTTGCATGCCGGTCTTGACTGACCAAAAGCTAAGGGAGTTAACCCTAACAGAAAATAACAACCTGCTGCCTTGCAGGCTGGTCTTGAATGACCAAAGGCTAAGGGAGTTAACCCTGGCAGAAAATAACAAGGTCTGGTAGGGAGCCTCAAGGTGGCAGCCCCACCATCTACCTAGGGTACAGTGGGCTAATCCCTGCTTACCTAAAAACCAAACAAATTCAGAGAAAAAATAAATATAATATAATCGGCTTTATCTTTTCAAGACGAATTTGAAAACGAATACGGACTGTGATTTTTGGAACATGGAATGTTAGGGCAATAAATGGAAAAGAGTTAGAATTAGTTGAAGAAATCGAAAAATTCAAAGTAGATATTTTGGCCGTTATAGGAACAAAGAAAAAAGGACAAGGAATAGAAAATGTAGGACCGAATCATATTTTAATCTTCTCAGGAGTAGATGTCAAAGATAGAGCTAGAGCAGGAGTAGGCCTCCTAGTGCATAAAAGACATGAAAAACTTCTAAAAAGTTGGAAATTTATAAGCCCACTGCTATTAGAGGTAAATATTAAACCAAAAGAACGAAAAATTAAATTATTCATAGCTTATGGACCAAACGAAGACACAACTAAAGAAGAAAAAGATATCTTCGAAAACGATTTACAAATAGCTGCAGAGAATCTTAAACCCAAACAGAAACTAATGCTTTTAGGAGATTTAAATGCTAGAGTAGGCAACAATGTAGAAACGTCAGGAGGAGTAATAGGTAGAGAAGGAGAGACAACAACTTCTCCATATGAAGAGAGACTGATAGATTTTGCCTAAAGAAGAACATGAAAATAGCCAACACTTTTTTTCCTCATAAAGATATCCACAAATATACAAGAGTAAATGAAAACAGGTGTGAAAAGTCAATGATAGACTACATAATAGTTAGCATCTCCCTTTTTTTTTTTACTGTACTATTGGATGCAAGAGTAAACAGAGGAGCAGAAATATTTAGTGATCATCACTTAGTGATTGCCAAAATGAGATTACTGACTGAAGAAAACAAACAGAAAAGGAAAGAAAAGAAAGCTACTAAACTCAAAATAGAGTGAACTAAATAAACCAATAGTAAAAGAGATGTACCAATCAAGAATAAAAAGATTTATCGTTGAAAAACAGACTGATCTGAATGATAGCACAATAGAAGAAAAGTGGCAGATGTATAAAGAAACATTCTTCAGTTGTACTGAAGAGGTCTGTGGTAGGAAACAAATTAAAGGAGATAGGAAAAGAACAGCATGGTGGAATAAGAATGTCAAGACTAAGATCAAAAGAAAAGAAGGATGCCTGGAAGAAATATTGCAAACAAAGAGACCAAAGGATAGGATAGATTATGTGAATAAAAGAACTATCGCCAAAGAGGAAGATAGGAAAACAAAACGGGAACAATGGGAAGAGTTTGGACACAGACTTCAAGAAAGCTATCAAGAGAATCAAAAGCTATTCCGGGGGGGCAATGAAGAGCATGAGAAAGACCAAAGCATGCCCAATACGACAAATTAAGAAGGCCAAAGGAGAAATAATGAAAGAAGACAGCGAAATCATGGAAACATGGAGAAAGCATTTTCACCAATTACATAATCCCTCCAGAACGTATGAAACAAGGAGTAAAGATCAATTAGTAAGAGTAACAAGTAATCCAGAGGAGACAGCTGAAGGTGTAGATATATCAATGGAAGAAATCCAAACATCTATAAGAAAATTATAATTAGGAAAAGCCCCAAGAGCAGATCAAGTTTATCCAGAAATTATTAAAAAACCAAAGGGAGAGGTAGACAAACTACTACATGCAATATGTAAACAAGCATGGAAGTTCAAACAGGTGTCAGACGACTGGAAAAAGGGAACAGTAGTACCAATACATAAGAAAGGATCAACTATGGAATGCTCAAACTATAGAGGAATATCACGACTTAGCGTTCCAGGAAAAGTATATGCCAGGATACTGGAAATGAGACTAAGAAAAAGAGTAGAGGATCAGATTGAAGAGCATCAGAGTAGATTTAGACCAGGAAGAAGTGTACAAGACCACATATTTCCAATTAGACAAATAATAGAAGAATTCCTTGAGAGAAACAATGACCTGCACCTGTGTTTTATTGACTTAGAAAAGGCATTTGATACTGTGAGGAGGGACAAACTATGGCATTCCTTAAAAGAACACAATGTAGAGCAAAATTTAATAGAAGCCATTAAAAGTTTTTACAATAAATCAACATGTGCAGCGAGAGTAGCTGAAACTTATCTGCAGAATTTGATGTAGATATAGGAGTAAGACAGGGTTATATCCTAAGTCCTCTTTTGTTTATCACATTTATGGATTCAGTCGCAAAGGCATCCTCAAAAATGAAGAAAATGAATGTAGGTATGTGGAAGCTCGAACCAGTAAATGTATCAATGCTTTCATTTGCCGATGATTCAGTTCTGTTGGGAAAATCAGAAAGTGACTATCAGGCAAATATCAACATTATGAACAATGAACTAAATAAAAGAGGAATGAGAGTAAATGCAAAGGAAGCCAAAACAATGCTAGTAACTAGGGAAGCTAAAACACAAAATCTTAAATTAGGCAGGAGAATTTAGAACAAGTTTAAAGCTACAATTACCTAGGAGTAATGTCAAAATTTTGACATGAATTACCCTAACACTGACTGAGAAAATGGCAGTAAAAACTTGTATATTGGCGGTTAATCGCCAAATGTGGCAGCACACGATATTTGACCTCGTTTGCAGACGGGGATGTGCTAGTCTCTCGTCGCTGTGTGATATAAGAGGCGTTGCGCGTCAGGAAAAAACAAAAAATTGGTCATTTCGACGTCTGTTTTCACAACAGTGCACATCTAAACCTAGATTTATTATCCTATTTACATAAGTAACAATGCCAGAAATTGTCGAAAGAGTAAGGGGGCTGCTGCAACAAGGGAAACCCATCCGAAGCGTTTGTTTTTTGTTATATTCTGTTGATTTTTTTATGTGCATTTTTCTCAAACTAGTTTTTCGACAATAAAATTCTATCTCCTCCCGCCATTTACGGAACGATTTGTATTATATTTGGCACACAGGTTCCTCTTGTCAATGTTAATAGAATGACGTAGGGTTTTTCTGATATATTGTAAACTTTTTGAGAATTTTTGTTTGTGTGTAAGTAAAAACATCGTTTTTGTACATTCACGATATATAGTATTAAAAAAATTCATTAAAAAAAATAATCAAAAGTATCGATAAAAAACCGACGTCACTCTTTAGATATTGAATGGAAAAGATGGTCTGCACAGGTTTTGAGTGATTTTATTCATAACTAAAGGAGGAGATAGATTTTGAAAATTGAGTTAAAATCCAAGATGGCGGCCGTTTCTATGGCAACCAAGGACCTACAAACTTTTCAATGATATAGGATGACTGTATTTTGACAGTTATTCATGTACATACTAAAAAGCAAAAACCTATAAGTGGCTCTACAGAGTGTTTAACAACTTTAATTGCCTCGGATGAGCTCTTAATTTGACATCGGCAGGACTATAGGGTATCATTGTAAAGCCTACTTTTAGCACAATCTGATTCACCAATCAGAGCCGACTATCATTCATTGAGCTATCGTGTAACGTGAAGAAAGAGGGAGAGGTGTCTGACCACCTTCATTTACGAGAGCGTGAGAGCATATTGTATTACACATTCATTATCACAACATGCCTAAATAGATCTGTCCAATGGTGTAAGCCATATTACGCTACTACATTGTGTAGAAGAGAGGGTGCATGGTAAACAAGACTGAAAATTAGCGAAATCTGCGTCGTGCTGAACGGAAAAATGGGGTGAATTGGACAAGCTAATGTAAGGATTTATTTGACTCCAAGGACAAATCAAATGGTTTAGAAAAGAATTAAGCTTGTTTTCTAAATTTCTTGATAGCAGCTTTTTATTCTTCATGGGCTAGCTTTTTAATGAGCCAGAATTTATTTATCAAAAATTTAATTGAAAAGAGAAGAAGAATAACAAAAATTATGGCATTGGCACAGAAAGAGTGAAAATATTTGGGTATTACAACATTGAAAATAGAAGTTGTACGTAACCATTATTTTCTCGTAAAATTCTCACTTCCCATCTGATTTTGAAGGGACTAGGACTGGACTAAATCTCTTCGAAGATAGTTAATTTATTTCTACTTGATGCGAATAATTCCATGGTTTTGTATTAGATCTTATTGGATACTCAGAAATTTATGAATTTAACACTAACATATGCATGGCGCAACCAGACCTGCCGTTTATCCCCGGAATCATCCTGATTTGTTAATGTTAGCGAAAATTTGCGAAATTCCGATTTTCCGTTGGCCCATCCCGCCTTTTTTGTGATATAACTGCAGTCATTGCCTAACAGCATTGTTCCGTATATTTAGCGTGAGTGTGTCTTCCACTATATTGGAAACAATGAGGGGGAAGGGGGCAACTGTAATGCTGATTTAGTAGTAGAATTCAGGTTTTATTGGCGCGGGGGGAAGGGGCTATTATAATGGATATGTTTATTTGGGGAAAGGCAGAACCAGCGTCAACAATGACCTATTTTATTATTGTTAGTTCGAGATTGGGTGACCGACTGAGTCTATACCTAAAATCGTTCATGTATCCTGATTTTTTTATATCTAGGTCCTGATTTTAAAAATTTTAGAGTGACAGGTCTGCACAACATGTCTCGCTTTACTGATTTCCCCACCTCCAGGGCCATCTGGATCCAACTCGTTTCGTGCTTTAGTCAATGGGTTTTTTTTTAAGTCGGCCGCCCCTTTTTAACATTCTAATTGATCCCAGGATGAATAATTTTGGACAAAAAATAATGATACAAACGATTTACAAGTCCTTGGATAATCCGTAACAAAGTTATCCTATATATAATCTTTTATTAACTGTAAACCTAATTCAGTGGAAATTTTTAAAATTTCACAAATTTACGCAAGTCATCACTGCCATTGTATTGAAATCACAGTGATTTTGATGTATGTGATTGGCTTAAAAACATTAGGTAATTATTCAGATGTCTCCACCCAGTTTGGGTGGCTACAGACGCTCTGCTGCTCTAAGCGTTAAAGAAATAGGGACCCCTACAAGATGGCTGTTGAGTGAGAATGAGTTTTTTCTTCTTAAGTCATTCTGACAAAGTTTATCTAATCGTATTCATAATTTTTGTTTCCATTATAGAAAGTTTTCTGTCTTATTTTGTGAGGCTTAGATTGACATTGACAGAATGAATTGCTTTACATTAGTAGTTTCAATAAATAGAATAAGCTGCTTAAACATATTTTTCTTTTCCCCACATGTTCATTCCTGGTGATCAGACTCTTTTTCAAGTGGCTCACTACTGCAAAGGAAAGACCAGCCTCTGGGTCTCTGGTTCAATTCATTACCAAGGACAAGAAGACAGAGCTTGTTATTGCCTAAATCGTCCCTCGAGTCTTCAACTCAGTGGTTTATATCAGTGTTGAGCGTTTTTTGTTGACAGATACCAAATCGATGTTGATAGAAAAGTGGTAGATCAGCGCCATATTTTCCTTCTTTTTTACCTTTGTTGATAAATATTAGAGGTAAATTATGCATTTCTGTTCTCTGGATATTTCAAAGACAAGATTTTATTTGTATGTCTCCGTGACGTGAGAAGTTTATCTCTCAAAAGATTTTTTTGCATTTATATTGTGTTCTGCATTTACATGCATTGTATGCTTTATTAAAAGACGTTACCTTATTCTCATATCACTGCTGAATGGCAATTTGTTTACTCATATTTTGTATTTAAAAGTTAAAACTTTTTAATCCTTTCCTTGTATCAATTAAGATTTGAAACTTTCCTGTGTATTACATTCCCTCCAAGTGAGTTTGCCTGATGAAATTGAAGCATAAAAGTTAATAACAGGCGTAGAGAAATATATTAGGCCATATTATAAAAACTAAATGTATTCTTTGGAGGTATACTATCTCATAATGTAAGTGAATGAATCTGTTTGGTTGATATCAGATTTGGCTCTTCAGATTTATTTATTACAGGCACATTGACCAAGTTAATTGTAATTTGCAGCATCATATTGAGATAATGGGCTTTGAAAACATATATATCTTCTTAGTTACTGCTGATATCAGATTTTTCTCATTTTCAAAAGAAAATATTAGCTTTTGGTTGGAGATTTCCACCATACCTCATAGTTTCATTTCTATACAATTCCTTTGTCTAAATATTATATTAGGGCAAAGTTTGATTTATGAAATGTGGGCTATTTTAAAAACCATGCAGGCTGTTGTGTTGTCCCTAAAGATTCTTGATAATCTTTTACAAAAACCTGTAACATCAAAAATAAATGCACTTAAGACTCATGAATTTTGCAAATGATCATCAACTATAATGCTCAAATTAAGTAAATTGTGATATTCTGAGTAAAGAAAATTCAATTCAAAAGTGTTATAATCAAGCCTCTTGCCCTCAGAAGCCCTATCAATTTCTGCCCTGTTCTCACAGTAGATAGTCCAAACCGCCCTGTTTTTCCGTTCACCACAGCGAAATTTTCGGTCTTATTCACCGTGCCCCATCCTCTCTATACAACGTATTAGCATAATAGGGCTTACACCATTGGACATCTATTCAAGGGAATGGGTAATACAATGTGCTCTCACATTCTAGTAAACGAGGGTGGTCAGACGAAAGCCAGTGGCGAGCCGGTGAAAAACCAGCTCTCGAGACACCCCTCTCTCTCTTACTTCACGTTGCGCGATAGTCCAATGAATGATAGTCGGCTCTGATTGGTCGAATCAGATTGTGTTAAAAATAGGCGTTACAATGATACCCCATAGTCTAGTTGAAGTTAAGAGCTCATCCGAGGCGATTAAAGTTTTAAAATGCTCCGTAGAGCCACTTACGTAAGAAACTCGGTGAAAACAAGCTCACCAAAAGAAAGCTCATTCAATTTTGCATTAGAAACTACTAGTGTCATTAATTTCGACTTTGCGAGTTACTGCGACAGAGCTTTGTTTAACGCGTCATGAACCAAACCACGGCACGACCTTGTAACTACATCTAGTAAGCGGTACTGACCAGTTGCTTGGTTCGGGCTGTGCGTCGTCGATTCAGTGTGTATAGACACATTATGCCATTATTGCATTTTCTACATCGATAAAAAGCCGTCTATAGTTTTCGGAGTGGTGAAAAAATTGGGTTTGTTCTATGTATTCATGACTTCAAGTTTAAGAAATATGAGTTTTGTGAGTGGTTGTTTTTGCGAGATAGAGAAGGTGCATTGTTTGAATGTTTGTGTGTAATGATTTTTTTTTAAATTGCGTCTTGTTTTTTTTTAACTCGTTTGAAAAATTTAGAATCTAACACATTTTCGAAAATTAAAAAATTTGTAGTTTCGTTTAATATTGTCGTACAGAAATGAATTTGGTATCGAAGTACTCTGGTAATAAAGTTATTTCCAGTGGTGGCGATTGTTTTTCCATTGCTTTCATTTGCTAGCTCATTTCCTCAAGATTAGGTACATAACTTCAAAAAAACAAGACACAATTTGTATTACAGTATACACACAAACATTCAAACAATGCACATTATTTTTAAAAATGCCAGTTGTATAGACAGATAATTGAACTTTAATTTGGTATATTACATTTATAGAACTATGCAGTCAAGCATTGAAGAAGAAAAAAGGGAAATTACTCTACAATTCAATTAGCCGAATGATTCGAAATGTAGGCATCACTAGGCAACACGTACACTGTACTCGATTACGGGCAATATGAGGTCCTATCCGTTGTGGGCGATGCGAGGTCGTATGCATCATGGGCGATGCGAGGGCAAGAGGGTTAAACCTGAATCTCAAAACATCAGAAAACCGAAATAATAAAAATGGATTTCCGAGATTAGATATGGGATCACTGTCTGCGAGTGACCATGGAAAAGATTTAACTTAACAAAAATAATGGAATCCTATCCTTTTCTTTCTTCATCAGTACCATTTTTAGTTTCCAATATTTGGGTTTAAAAGATTTTTGTTTTAATTCATTCATTGCATTACACAATGTACAGTTGTGAAGTAGATTTCGAAAGTCATTCAGTTGCCTTTGTTGAATTTCATTTTTTTTTTTTTTACCCTTTAATTTGTGTCATCTTTGGTGTTTTGTCACATTTACTTTGTTTGTTGATTATGGAATAATATATGTTAACCGCATCAGATCAGTGTCACCCAAAGCAAATCAGTATCCCATTGACAAGTTTACAGATTGATGAATGCAACAATAACAAAAATTATGTAACAAGCTCTGAGAAATGTTTCACATAGAAATTTCAAGTCATAAAGATAATGAAAAGGCGATATTCAAATGAATAGTATTAGTATTAGCAAGACAAATTCATTCTTGTCACACACCAAGTTGCAGATAGTTGAGATAGGTGGGAATTGTATCTCATGATGAATTGAAATGTGTGTGTTAATCTTTTGCTCTTTTCTTTCTTTATAAGGTTCACTTTTTCCCTTTCTATGACTATTTTTCAGTGATAAGATAATGGTGCTCAAGAGCCTTTCTCGAGTATTATAATATATAATTATAGATTCTTCTTTCCCTTAAAAAAATGGAGTGTCTGTCAATGATTTATTGGCAGACATCTTTCAAAATTTGGACTAACAAAACATCAGTGGTAATTCAATGCCACAGGTAATATTAGTAAGAAGCAATAATATACCAGCAGTGACAAACAGTGCTCTTTGGGATCATGGAAAAGGGCTAATAAGACACAAGTTCATGTGTCTCATGGTGATAAAAGATAATTGAAAATGATTGATGGGTGTGCCTCAAGTGCCTCTTTATAGTGTTCAAGCAATAAACATTTTGAGCTTGCCTGCCTAGACTATCGAAAGTCAATGGCCAAACAAAAGTGAGTAGGCTGCTGACATATCTGGTCCAGATTGAGCACATCCACTTTGTGTCTGAATTTGTCAGTATGTGTTTCGTCATTTATTGCATCCTTTGAAGCTTTAGTGCCATAGGTAAAATATTACATGTACAAGGTTTGAAAGAGGGAGTTGGAGCAAATCCCATGAAGAATAAAAGTACATATAGCTGTGTTATTTAAATTTAAGACTGATCGTAATGTTACCTCATTCTATATTTCTTTTAGGACTGAAGTCAATGTTGGTGTGAGAATTTTATAAGATTTGTATTATGCATCTGCAATGTTTTACCCCCAGTTTTATTTTGAATGTACCCATGACAGGGTATTGAGACATTTGAGATTTTCATTTGTGCTATCTAATTGTATAACCGATGATACCATCATCCATGTTTTTCACTTTGCATTCCTGTTGTCCTCTACATATCATATTAATGTTACGTATGAATAGCTTTTATTGTCAAGTAGTGAGTGTAGATGTAGATTCTATGTGAAGTTTATGAAGTTAATTTTTTTCCAATGAAAATTTTGTTTTAATGTGCAAGTTCATTCCTAGCTATTTTTGATAAAAGAAACATCTTTGCTTACAATACATACAAAAATCGAGCCTTCACTCATAACTTTAATTCAATTCAATTAAAAAAATTCTTTATTGTTGGTAATTTGATGATTGACTTCTTTCCGTTTCATCTTTTTCAAAGATTCATTCTTCATTTCTTGTCACAATCAAAGATTGCATTTAGTCCATTTCAAAACGGATCAGATGAAATATGTTTTACCTTTATTATTTGATTACAAATAAAGTTTTTGCCAAAATCAATCATAACCATTACTGTTTGTTCTTATAATATAACACATTTGGCGTTGTGGCACAATTATTGTTTGTCATCCTCGGGATGTGGGTTCAAAGATGGTGTTCCACATTATAGATATTTGAAATGTGGGGGGAGAGGGCATGTTTACTTAGCAGTTAGGATAGGTTTTTACGCTGCTTCTTAAACTAAGAAAAAGCAGCTTTGCTTACTTTTATAGTAGTTATAGACTGAATTGGGGGAAGTGTTTGCTTAGTTCTGCATACCTCCCTTTAGTAATTCATGTACTAGCATTACTATTACTACTACTCACCACTAGATCTCATCTACAGTCGGCTATCTGAATCTCTACTTTTGACATTCAACTTGGCTGATGTGGTGACTCTAAAGTAAAAACAATGGATAATTGACATATCATCTTTCTCTTCAATCGACATCGTTTTAATGGTCCTATTGATGTTGATAAATCCCGTTTGTACTATATGTAGTCTGTGACTCACGAGCCTGCATTTGTACAGACTTCATTTATAGATCAATCTTCATCTCTTTTCTTCCTTCAGGATTTTCATTCCAAATTCCAAATTTCACTCCGATTTTAATCCTGTAAAATGGAGACCAAGATTCCAAATAAAAATTTATTCAAAAGTCACAGTATAAATGTATGTACATATATATAATATATATATATTCTAATATCGCACTATAACAATCTTTTAGTTACAAAATAAAAATTACAAGAATATATTGTACTGTAAGTCACAAATCATACACACTTTATAGGGTTACTGCATCGTAATCATACACACGCATATAAAAAATATATTTACATTATGTGTGCCATTGCACCATATGCAAATGCTACTGCATGTTTCTAATCAGGTCACCATGTACTTAAATCCAACAACAGAACAAGGGGGGGGGGGGCTTCACAACTTTACTGCTTCATGTTCCAGAGCAGATTGATGACTGAAAATTTCTTGTCAGTAGTGGATGGTCTGGGCCTGATAGTGATAGTTAATGCGTCATAGGGAAAGACTGAAACATGGTTTCCCTTACTCCACCAAGAACCATATCCAGGAAGTGTATTGCCAAATTTACTTCATGCTAGGGAAATTGGGATAAACCCTAGGTCTATCAGTCAGGGCCTCCACGAGGCCTGGTAAGAATTTTACTTTTATTACTGTTATTACTAAACTCCCCCCCCCCCCCCCCCCCCCCCCCATTACACACTTCTTCAGAATGATCTTAGCTGCTTCAATTATAAACAGAAGAGCTCAAGCAGAACGTCAACCATACTATGATGTATGTATCACAATGTATTTTTAAAAATGGGACAGCATGATGTACAATATCAGTTGGACCAGCATTCCCAATGACACAAATTATTGGTGTCCACTTTGAGCTCATGAACATACATGTACATGATGCATCATGCATGGTTAGGAACTTGCAGTCTTGTAAAACTTGCACAAGTTGCAGTAGTTATAAAAGTAAAAGCATAATGTATTCCTATCATAATAAAAAAATGGTTGCAGTAGGCTTATGTGTGAATACAGTATTTTACAAAACTTTATTTAATATGTACACTCATAGACACATAGACATACATTAAAGTCATTTATTTAAAAACATGAAATAATACCAGCAGAACCTGAATTTGATGACAAGAGTTATGACTGACACTGGTGAAAGGAAGTCTTTTGATCATGTGTTTATATTCACTTATTCACAATGTCATTAAGTGTTATGTGAAGTCCAAATTTTACACCTGTATTTTAAATACAATGGTACACTATGCATATTCAGAGAAATAGTTGGAAGGAAACAAAGACAAAACAAAAAAAACTTCAACCAAAGGATGCACTTCAAAAAACAAATTTATGTGACAGTTTAGAGCAATGTAATAATCTACAAATCAGAGATTCCCTTCTTTCCTGGCATAGAATGGATGATAGGCTACAAAACAATGTACTATGGCATTGACAACCATTCACATTTTGTTTTTATCTGCCAACTGCAAAGCACTAGTTTAAGTTAATGAAGTCAGAAAATGCCATTAGCTATTTTTTCTTCTTAAAAGTATGTATTACTATTACATATCTGGTCCGGATGCATGACTTGTATTTCAGTTTGGTAGATTATTCATAGAATAATCATGAGCATCTACTGATTGAATGATGTACATTTAATTCCTAAGTTTGTTTAAATCCAACTCCTTATCATAACTATACAAGTACATGTACATCCGTCTTTACCCACAACCATAGTCTGCTTTGAGACAAGAAATATTATGCTTGTATGTAGCATGACATAACTAAATCAGCAATGCTGAACAAAGTAAATTTACATGTTTCGTGGGCCCTCAAGTTTACAAAACACATACATGAATACATATTTCACTTGAACAGTATATTTTTTTCAACAATATATCAATATGCCTAAATAATCTAATTCTGATAATTAATTGGATTCAAAACTTCATTTGCAGCAATCATCTGAGAGAGAAGAATGTACTTGAAAATATTAACACACATTAAAAGAAAAGTAAAAGAAAATATATGACATAAAAATCTGTCCTAAGTACTAACAGTAACACTAGTAACAGTAACAGTACTATAATGAGTACTCACACACTGCCTGCTTGACTTCAAAAACATGAAGACAAATAAACAACAGTATTTTATTTCTAGAGAAGGAAACACAAAGTAACCAAACATTACACCTAAAAGGGCAAACGAAATACATGCTATGTTAATGTGTATAGAGATTTTAAAACTTTTTTAAGACCTAAAGCATGTCCACAATTCCATTATGATAAATCTATAAGATGAAAACCCATGTAGAAACGGTATAGTATATACTCAGTTTTTACTATGGGCAAGAAAAATGCTAGGTGTGTTACTGTGTATACTAATACTTCATTGTCAGTTAAATTGTAGATCTCCCAAAGGTCTGGAAGGTGATGAGTGAATAAATGATATCATTCATTTCACTACTGATTTCATATAATTTCAGTGAAACACGACTGTCCTCTCAAACATGTCATCAATTGCCAGGCAACCTCTTCAACAGTTTAGTTTAGTTTATTATGCAACAGAAATTTGTTTTTTATGTTGTGAAAAATGAAAAAACAACAACATACACAGGACAAAAACTCTTAAACCATAGTTTCATTACTATTAATAGCGATGGTTGTGCTTGGCATTCATCCTATGAACCAGCTCTACACTTTCAGAGTGATGATGATGATTAATTCTCAAGCGTCATCCATCCGCTGCAGGATGTAGCCCTTCAAAGACGCCTTCCACTGGGTTCTATTCCTTGCTTCCTTGTTGTGCCTGTGTGCTTTCTAATGTCATCATGCCATCTTATTTCTGGTCTGTCTGAGTCTGTGTCCATATCTTGGCTGCCATTGTGTACATTTTATGTGTGTTCATCTTTTGATTTTAAATCTTGCTAAATGAGTACCGGTACTCGAGGATATCATTGACTCTCTTTTTTATTATTATTTCACTGCGCATGATCTCATATAGGAAATGTCCACTTTGAAAGGTTTTTGTGTTTTCATGCATCTTAATCTCCGGAGTTTTTCATTTATTTTGATTGTCCCTCTTATAATTTTTTGGTCGCTACCGATATCACCTTTGATGATGACCTCACATTATTATTTTTAACTGTACTCCTGGTGAATACCAGCATGTATCTTGATCTTAAACTTTAATGAATTCAGTAGAATGAGAGATATTATATTAAAACATGACAAAATAGATGACATAGGGAAAAGAGTCAGATTCTGCAAGTTAAGGAAAAACGTCAATCAAAACTCAGCAGTAAAAAATCAATGGGGTAAAATGCATTGAAAAGAAAAGTGTAAAAGTAAGATAAATAAATATAAATACAAATGAAGCAGTAAGGAAAGGTCAGGCTTTCACTCTCAGAGTGCAAATAAGTTGCAATCAAAACTCAGCAGTAAAAATCAATAGGGCAAACCAAAATGTATAAAGCAAAATCTAAGAGCAAAGAAGAGAAATAAAGTAAGGTCAAAGGCGAGGATATCCTTTTTT
Organism: Doris montereyensis; assembly: GCA_037039925.1. Lineage (NCBI taxonomy): Eukaryota > Metazoa > Mollusca > Gastropoda > Nudibranchia > Dorididae > Doris > Doris montereyensis. The sequence continues at coordinate 136,781 of JAXRKP010001204.1, forward strand.
TTTTTTTTATATAATATGATGATTGATGTAATCAAATTGAAAGGTTTCAATACAGCACCAGACAGACAATGTCAACATGTTTAATTAATATCAAGACTTCCCTTGATCTGAGATGGAAAACTTTTCAAGGTTGTGGGAATTATGTATATAAGCAGCAATAATGTCCTTCACATGTAACAAGCAGCAATAGTTATTTTATCCACCAAAACTTTCTCATGTCATTCTCAGTATAAAAAAAACTTCATAAAAGGGACTGTACACTATAAAGTTTGCTTAAAATTTATGCATACAAAAAAAAAAGAAGAACAAAATAACCCGTTTACATAATGTGTAATTAACTTATATGACAACCGTGACAATTAAAACATTTTTTAATTTCAACTCCTCGAAAATGTTTAAATCCGAAATTCATAGGACTAGATATTTCTTTTTCGGCTTTCAGGGTTTTCCGGATTATCAGAAAGGCAATGCCGCTGATTACTGATAGTGGCAAATGTGTGTTGTGCAGTGTTTTGGCCAACACAGCAAGCATGGAAAATGTGTGTGTGACTGTGAGTGTTTGTGTGTGTGTGTGTGTGTGCGTGCGCACACAGCTTACTTGCCCGTACCCACACATCGCAGTTGCCAAGAAAGATGATAGTGGAGCAAGCGAGAAGGAAGCAAGGTGGAGGAGGGGGACAAGGAAGAGAACTTATGCCAATTGAGTCATCGCTCACTAAACAAAGAGGAACAAAAATAGATAGACCAGTGGTAGCGATAGAGCAGTCATGAGATTTATCAATCGAGTGATTGAGTGGTCCATCGCCAACATCACATACACGCACACACATGTATTAACCTATTGTCTAGGCACACACATTGCTCTTCTAATATAAAATATCAATGTAACTGTACGTTTGCAAGAACGCCAGAGGTAGTACGAGTTGTGAGCTTGCTTTGCTTTTCCTTCTGGTAAGTTGTAGGTTTGGGTTACACTAGCTTTATCTGAAAGAAAGTGGGCCACCTGGGGAACAAATTATTTACGACGAGAGGTAAATTTTCAGGTTAAACTAGAGTGAATTTTGGATTACGCTGGGAATTTTTTTAATGTTACGGAAAAATCAGAACTTGGCAACGACCAACGAAATTTCTTGCAAGTTTACAACTCAACCTAAACAAAATACAAGAAATGTTTTCTGAAGTCTCGTCAGCATTGATTTGATGTTTAATCCTTTACATATATTTTACATGTAATGTTTGACAATCATGATTATTCATTTCATGATTCTTTGATTTCCTTCATAATTTATATTGCTGAGATGAAGTGATGAGGGTAATAAGATATTTCAATTCACCTTCATGCAAATTCAACTTACATTTACTCATTCATAGAAAGTGGTCTAAATGATTTACATTCAGATCAAAATATCTTTGCTTGCTTTATCAAATAATGGGTCTTGTCTATACACAACATACATCTTAAACAAATGCAAAGTCTTGTCCAATTCACACGTAACTGATTTCCTTTCCAAAGTTTTGAGTAGATAATGCGCATGTTAGCCTACCGCTAAGAACGCAATTTACCAATATTTATATCTTGCACATAACTGCATAAATCAATATTTATATCTTGCACATAACTGCAGAGTTATAAATCAAATTTTTAAGCACCATCGTGAAATAACCAATTCATTTGCGTCAAGAGAAACAAAAAGCTGGCAAACAAAACAAAAAGAACACACAACCAAAATATCTAGGAGTTGTCTCTCAACTTTTGTAACAAAATGTCAGCTATGGGACAGTAGCCAGTACAAAAATTCAGCCAAATCATTTACAGCTTTAAACTCAAAACATGCACAGCCAAATATACATGTATGTAAGTAAACATACATAATGTGTTAAACCACATGTCAGAGATATGGCAAGCAGTGGAAACAAATACTTTATTTACTTCTCTGCAGTGGACTCTTATGGTTTTCATCATGAGATATCAGGCTCATCATCATCATTGCTCCTCCTCAACGCTCATCCCAAAATCCCCATGTGGAACAACACAGAAACATACTCACGTAAGATGAACATGAAAATCATTTCAAAGTATGTTTTGTATCCTCTACACAAGAGTGATTTATGTTCTTGTAATTACAATATAAATCACTACAAGATATAATTTTTTCCCCACAAACATTTTAATGGATACAGAGAAATGTAATTTTTTGTTTTTATATTACTTCTCTTTTTTCTCTTCTTACTGAAAAACCAGTGGAGTTCATTCATTTACATTCATGGTTCAATATTTTCTTTTTATTTAAACCTTCTTTTTTGTTGTTTATGGTGATGAAGACACAGGAGAAGTGTTGGAATATCTTTGGTATGACTTTTCAAATGCAGTGTTTGCGCAAATATGTGCACACTTTACAAGGGGAGAAATGGACACAAAAATAGCATATAATTTTCTTCAATCTATAAAAATAATTTCTGCGCCTGTTTTGACAATGCTACTATAAAGAAGGTGAAGTACAAAATGCATACAATTTGTCCCATCTGTTTGTTCAGTTTAACGCAGGTAGAAAAGGAGAATCTTGTGATAATAATTATAAATAGCAGTCCTGAAACTTTCCACATGTATCGTTTTGTAAGTGGACAAAGTAGTGGTCCATTTTACCTTTTGTTTGAAATAATAGGCAAAGCTGGGGCCAAGATAATAATTAGTGCAGCTCATAACTGAGGAAGGATGCTGATATATATTTATGTGCGGGCACAGTGATGCAGAAGACACAGGCAACTGCTGGATGCCAACATGGTCTTTCTCAGACTGAAATGCCATTTGAAATAGAGTGAAGGAGCTGTGGAGCCATAAAACTAATACATTAACACTGGCTGCTCACATGCACATAAACATATGTATAGACGTAATGGGTAAATTTAACAGCTTATGAACATTCCACTATGTGTATTTCAGCTTTTCTTTTCTATTTTATACAAATATACACAGTAAATATGTACATGAGATTTAGCTTTTAATTGAACATGTAGAATAATAATAATCATGTACATAAATACAATATCAAAAAAAGCCATCAACGTGCCACTATACACTTGTTTCTTTTTTCTTAAAATCATTGCCAGTCCGGCGAGGAATCCAAACATTGTCCAAACTATCATCCTCGTCAGAACTAGAGCTAGAGTCTTCTGCCATGTTACAAAACCCTTTCTGAGTCAGTCTCTCATACTCACTGGCTGAACGGGGCAGCCAAAGGCTTTGGAAGCCAGCTCATCACTCTCACTGGCCTGTTTGATAAGTTTATGCATGACTTTGTCTCTGTACATGTGATTCACATAAACATAGTTGATCTTGGGCTGATGCTCTCTAGCATGGTCCTCCCATCCCAGTGATCTTTGTTTGTTTGTGAGTTTATTTTTTTGATAATCTGTCCGATCTGTTGTGTCTTTTCCTGTGTGTTGGATCTGAATGATGGTCAGAATCCATTGACCGAGCTTTCTCAATGTTTGAATTTGCATCTGGGTTTTGGTACCGAGATTCGTACGCCTGACTATCTGACATGACAGGACTGTATGGAGCGTTTGTGGTTGTCATGATTCGCCCCGGGACTGTTTCCCGACCTTCCCGGACTGCCACCTGAATTAGTGCGGCGCTGTCGCGGACGGCTGCTGTCTGAACTGTCTCCTCCTGAGAGAGGGCGCCAGCTGTTGCTGCCAACTCTTTGTGGCGTCCTGAGTGAGAGCTGCCAGAAACAGGACTCATGGACTTGGTCTGAACCTTAGATTGACTTTGTATGAGATATGGGGATGGGGGGATGTTAAAGTTTGGCGGTGGCATGGGCATGGCAGGTACCATAAGGGGAGTGGGTGATTGGCTTGGGTTGAGATTGAAGGGATGGGTGTGAAGTTGTATGGCTGTGGGTGGATACTGGCTGAAGTCGAATGGGTAATGCTGATGCTGCTGCTGTTGCTGTTGTTGAGGATGTTGCTGTGGATGTTGAAGTTGGTGATATTGTGGAGGACCGTTAAAGGGGTACGCATTGGGATGACTAGACAGAGGAGGTAGATTGCAATGGAAAGGGTTCCATGCCACTCCCGGGTTGACAGGCCGAGACAGGATTTCTCCATTGGATGGCTGCCTATCTGCATCTTGAGCCATGTATGGTGGACCACTGAGCTGATTCTTGGGAGGAGTATCCTCTTTGCCAGATCTGTCGTGCTGCACAGAGCCCTCTGTGCCTCCTGCTTCGGGGAGATTCTGAGGGACTCCACCAGCATTAATACGTGGTTGGACGGGCGTGAATGCGCTGGCGTGATCTCCCCCTCCAATGGAGCCGGAGCTGGGGAGCGTTGCTGAGGTAGATGGGAGTTGGAGCCAGCTGGGCTTGATCTTTTGTCAGGTGAAGATGACAATACACCATTGACCCCTATGTCAGACAATGTGGCCTGATTGTTGTGCTCCAGTGAAACAGCACCACACGAAGAGCCCTGGAGTTTGTAGGGATGGGAGTCATTCTTGGATGGGTTGTTTATGTGGACTGGGATTTCTCTTGAGCCACAGAAAGGCATAGACTTTGAGCCTTGTTCTTTCGGCTGAATCTGAATTTCAATACTGAGGTGAGTGTTGGCATCGCTACTGGTGCCGTGGCTGAGTCGATGGTGGTTAAAGTCCACTGCTGAATTATCCGTCTGGCTGCTATTCAGATCACGATTTATGTCTTTGTTCATAACTTTGCTCTGCTGCCGGTTTTTCTGCCAGAATTTTTGGCTGCACCGTTCTGTCGAGGATTGTAAAAGTTTGGAAAATTTTCTTGTCCCGATCCAAAGGAAGTTTCAGATGAATTTGGCATGATGAGGTTGATGTTTGATCGTTTGCTGTTGTTTTTCATGTTGTAAGCTTTTGTGAGATTGGATGATTTTTGCGAGTATACTGATAAGTTTGTGTTGCTATTTGATTTTACAGCACTTCCATTAGCCACAGGCTGAGTTTGAGGGGAAGGTGGAGGAGGAGGTTCGGGCTGGGGCTCTGCTACTTCGACTGGCACAGAATAGCTTTCAGGGGAGCACAGCCAAAGGTCCGTTTCCAACTCAGCTTGGAGTCTTTCCTTGTCATGAGAAAATATACGAGCATGAAAACTCCAAAGAGGGAGCTCATGAGACCATAGAGGTAGCTGAAAATGAGCTCCTGGTGAGGAATAATGAGGTGAAAAGGTTTGGCAATGGCCAGCGCACCACACATCCACATAACAATAAAAAGAAATAAGATGGCTACCAACGATCTCAGCTGGGTAATCGGTCGTCTCTCCTGGTCAGGGATGCTGACGATGGAAACGGTGTCCTCCTCTGAATCGTTGCTAGCCCGACTGTAGCGCCGCCTGTGGCTACTTGAAATATTGTTGCCCAAGTTGTTGCAAGTGGTGATATTATGGGTGGTTGTGGTCGTGTCTGGCTGAGAGGGGACCAGCTCAATTTCGTTGGTGTGGATTTCGTTGTCATCGCTGTCGTTGACTGCTTCACTGTCAGACTCTGAGACAGACCTTACGACGCAGGAGATGCGCATGAACAGCACAAGATTCCAGGCCACCAGTAATGTTACAGGAGCATAGAAAGCACCAAGACTTGGTTCCCATTCCAAAAAGCAACTGAGGAGTTACAAAAGGAAGATAGTGAATATCACAAAAAGATCAAATTTTATTTTAATGATTATTTACCTTAGATCCTTTATTACGCTGATGCAATTGTGCTAAAGATGTCAGTTTCAAAATTGCTGTGATTCGGGTTCACCAGTTTATCTAATATTAGCAAAACTGTTTAAGTACTACTACCTTTTGCACCTAATAGAATAGCCACAAAATACAGGAGTGCAAATATACTGTTTATGTCAATAAGAGTAATCAATGTTATCATGAAAAGAGATATAGATGAGGGGAATGAGATAACTCCTCTGCCTTTACGCCACTTGCTTTGAGAGAAATTTTGAAACCTTGATCCAACATACAATAAATGCCTTATAAGTAAGTATGTTTTTTAACATTCTCATCTCATCTCTTTACATCTTGCATTACAAATCTATTCACAATACACTGTTCGCTGTTTATATCGAAGTTCTTGTTATCTTCTTCTTTTTATAAAATTCTTTTATTATTTGTTTCTGTATTTGTATTTGCAGTTGTAGCATCCCTACTGCGCTTTAATGCAACCAGAGTGAGAGAGTTGGTCGGTCTAGTTACTACTTGAAATATGCTTTAATGTTTTAGTCTTGTTGTCAGAATATTGCTGTTTTGAAACTGTCGGCTGTTGATTTGCGTACAATGTCTTTGTCTATGTTGTTCCAGTCTAAGGCGCTTTGTAAGAAAAACGAGTTTTCAAATTGTTCTGATTTGGCATGAGGTATTTTAACTGCTCTTAAGTTAATCCTAAACTGTCCTTTAATGATATTTGTTGATGGCCAAATTTCTTTGGTCTCACAAGTCCTTTCCTCGGGTGGAATTCAATGAAGTTTGCAGCTGGTATGCATGTTTTTTTTTACTTTTCCATCTAATCTACATAAAATCTTAAAATCTTCTTAGTGTTAGGTGAGTTTTGATGAATAATAATGATTTTATGTAATAAGAAATGAATCAAATGAAAAATACATTTTTTAAATTTAAAAAAATCAGAAAGCAAAACACTTAACCAGATGAAAACATTGGGTTTGCTAGGTTTCAGACATCAAGGGACAAGCTGAGGTCATTAAGTACCCTGTAAGGGTAGTTTCCCTTGTCACCTAATGCATTTACAGTTTTCCCTGAATAATAGATTCTAATAGATTCCTCAAAATACATCTGTTGGCCTGGCAAATTGAAGAATGTATGTTGGATTATATATAAAGGGTCCACTAATTTTCTTTTTCTTTACAAAATGTGGCTGCTATTGTGAGCAAATAATTTTTATTGCTAAACCAACTGCATGCATACGTCAGAGTCTTGTAAGCAAAACTAGATAAAGGGATTCAGGAGCATGACAATGACAAGCAAGATTTACACATAAACGGAATCACAAACCCATTTGACACAGCTTGAACAAAGAACCTTTCAAAAACAAAAGATATCATGATCACTTCCTTCTTATCTCACCTTTCCCCTCCTCCCTTTCAGTGCCACACAAACATACACAAGAACGCAAACAGTGTTTTTCAAGGCAAACGGCAATAAAACATGGCCAAATAGGATAAACAACAAACTGTTACATTATTTGTTACATACATTCAGAATCTGGAATCTCCTTATCAACCTCCTCGTACACTCAGATCATAAAATTTGAAATTACTCTCAGTTCCTAGAACAAAATTAAAACGCCTTGGCAACAGAATTGACCCTACAGTTTGGAATGCTTTGCCATTGTCTGTCAGGTCTGCAAGCAGCCTCAAAGCCTTAAAAGATGTCTAAAAACCTGTCTCTTCACAAAACATTTCTCATAAGTCTTACATGTTTTTCATTGACCTTATTTTTCTGGGTAGTGCTGATGTTTCATCTTTTATACTTTATAATGTTTGCAATATGTTTGTCATTTAATGAATATTGACTAGTATGCATATGAGAGCGATAGTGGCTTTGACAAAGGCGCTCTATACAAATGAAACTATTATCATTATTAATTATTATTATTATTATTATTATTCATTATTATAATTATCATTATTATTGTTGCTGTCGTTGTTATTATCATTATCATTATTATTATTATTATTATTATTATTATTATTATTATTATTATTATTATTATTATTATTATTATTATTATAATAATAATTATTATCATTAGCAAATCTTACTATTTGAGTCCAGCATAAAAGTTGAGGTTGACAGCCCCAGTGATACCACAAATGATGATAGGCACCCCGTAACCAACAAAATAAAACTGCAAAATTGGTTTCGGGGGCAGGGGCATTTGCACAAGTTCTGGAGGGGGCTCTGGGGGCCTGTCTGCTTTAATGAACTTTGTACATGATGCTGAGGAAGAAAGGAAATATCCCCCATGTGAATGTGTGAAGATGACATACATTCAATATAGTTTTGTATGTACAGTAGAACTTCTCTAATCTGGGACCCGGGGACTCGGGAAGCCAAGCCGATCGTGAAGAAATCCCACTGAACAGAATTTTTTCTCTATGTTTTACCTCTCTAAATGGAAAAGGTCCCCGGCTCCTCGGGACAATCTTACGATCCACAGAGATTTCCAGATTAGAGAGGTTCCACT
>JAXRKP010001204.1:147500-152500 GCA_037039925.1 Doris montereyensis
CAATGAATTTGTAGATTTGCAGAATTAACATATTTTAAAGCATACAGACTATAAATAACAAATGTTCCTTTTCCTTTCTAAAGAAATAACATTTTTACATAAAATAATTCGTTTTAATGTGATACATATATATATACCGTTGGTCCTATGATGAATCAAGACAAGTCAACAATAAAAAATAATTTTTTATTGTCTTAAATCAATCTACACTGTCCAATACATATTGTGACAAAAAATCAGAATTAAAAACCGATAGGAAATTAATTGAAATGAAGTGAGACGAATCTGCACAACTCCAAAGCCCTACGATGAAATCGCACAAGTCCACGCAGTACTTTTCTTGACATCTGGACTTTGATTTTGTTGATTAAAGTTAAAGGGAGTGTGTGTGGACACATTGGTCATAACAAAAAATGACACGGTCGAGTGAGCCACTACAGTCACAGTGGCTGAACACTTAAAAGTTGTCTAGACAGATCAGAGCGTGATAATCACCACGTTTATTTGATATCAGTCACCGCCACATCGAGAAGAGTACAACGAACAAAACATTAAAACTGGAACTAGAGATAAGTCGACAGACCATCTTGCCGACGGCACCATTATTATGTCAGCAAAGAAAGTATTTATGAAAAAAGATGACAAGGAGAGTCTATACATTCATTATTGGCGACTAAAATCAGGCGGCGGTTACTGGGAGAGTCTGTGGACGCTATGGTCAGAACAAAACACAATCACAGTGAAAAATTAGAATCCGTCTAGATAAATCCAAACGTGTTGACCACCACACCTATTTGGACATCAGACACCGCCACATCAAAGAGCGCAGGAACAGGTGCGCCGACAGACAATCTAGCCATACAGCCACTATTTCATCAACAAAAAAAGAAATGATTATGACAATATATGACAAGGGTGGGTCCATATCATTGTACATTTCAAAGACGCTCCCTTATTGGTGATTAAAATCAGGTGAGCTGTCAATCAAAAAGAATAATAAGGTGTAGGATAGACGCGTGTCCTACAAATATGTGCTTGTATTTCATAGTTCATGTGGAAATGTTGAGTGATTTTGCATTATATCGTGTCTTCCAGGCATTATTAAGAATCAGATATACCAAGATAGATTAATGTTAATTATACAACAATCGTCACCCTTCCGAGATGTACTTCAAAACAAAATTAACAGTGCATAATTTCACCTTCTATGATTTGGTAACGGGAAAAGTAGATTGCTATGTTTGGCATGAGTGCGAAGGTGGTGTTACTGCGCTAAGAGTTTGCATCGAGTATTTTGCATTATCTCGAGAACATCGGACTTCATAAAGAGATCGTGCTTTTAAGTGATGGATGCACTTATCAAAATCGAAATGTGTATCTATCAAATGCTCTCTCCAGGACTATGCAAAACGAACAGGGACAATCACCCATCACAAATACCTTGTTCGTGGACACACCCACATGGAGGTCGACAACAGCCACAGCTTGATTTAAAGAGCACTTAAAGGTAGGACTATTAATGTCCCTCATAACTACGTGGAGTACATGAAGTGTGCCAGAGAAAAACCAGAGCCTTTCAGAGTACACTATCTATCATTTGAGTTCTTCAAGAACTTTAGTAAAATAGGTCCATACACCACCATCAGGCCTGGCAAAGAAAGCTGGGGATCTGCGTCACAGGCGTTCATTGCTACAAATATGAACCTTGCACAATATCTTTCATGCCCATTCAATTAAAACTCCAATTTAGATGAATACTGGACATTACTCTACCCGGAAATTTGAGAAAGATGCTGGCTCAAAGCCAACCAGTCTCCACAAAGAGCAATTAAAAATAAAGTCCTCCAAATACAAACACTTGCAGGAGCTCAAGATGGTCATTGGAAAAGACTATCACAGTTTCTACGACTCTCCCCATTCATGAAATTGAAATACGTTTAAAATCCTTTAATCAAAAAACGCATTAAAAATTTGCATGCTCTTAAATGATAAGAGCTTCTTTCAAATTATTATGTATGTGCATCAGAATTATCCTTGTTTCTCTTGCTTATTTATGTATTATTTTATGCATTGTTGAGCTTATCATTTAACTTGAATAAACATGTAGAAAAAAATGGAATTAACATTATGTTGTATATCTGTTGTATATCTATCGTACAATTTCCTTTAAAAGTTCTTTCAAAGTCGCACAAGTGCGAAAACTAAGGCGGCAGCAACAGTGAGAGCCTGAAAGCGCACATGTGTCAATTTGTATCTTGTGCGTTTTCATTATTGGGCCGAGTTCGCACAAGTCCACTGGAAATATCAAAGTTCTAAATTATATAAAACAAACTGAAGTAAACTTTAAAACTTTACAGTCAAAAAAGTAAAGAATACCTTTGTACATGAAAATATACAGGTAGGCAACCATTTAACTCGACAGGATTCATCTGAAACAGTTTTTTTTTGTCTCTCCTGTAAAATTTGTGTGATGTGACTTGTGCGAATTCGTCATAGGGCCAACGATATATAATATATATCGTTAACATCTTTAAAAATGTTACCAAAGTCTGCTAGTTCTATTATAAGTTGCACTTTATTCAACTGATCAAAGAAGGTTTTATTTCCACTTTGAAGAAACTAAAGGGCAAGAAATAAAATCAGATAAGGAGAACATGTGAAAATTACCTGTTTCTTGATCGTCAAAATATGCCGCCTTCAGGGGTTTCTGTGTGTCCTCTACATTAAGGAAAGGACTACTGGCTCTGATAAGTTTTTCTTGTTATTTCCTGAAACAGAAATGACGTGTTCCTAGACTTTGTGGTTTCAAGAACAATTTTCGTTTCGGGAATACTTAACTTTAAAGAACTCTCCACAAGCACAATTTACAATTTGAAATTTTTATTTTAAGATAAACGACTGTTTGTCAAAGGAAAGATTCACTACTGTATATCTCAGACCTACCCCTTTCTATTTGAAATAAATCATTCAACTCCAAACACTGAAAACTATAGGGAGAGAATTATAATAAAAATCCTCTTAAATGTTCTCCGTGACACAAGGGAAAATATTCCTCTGCCAACCAAAAGAAAACAATACAAACAAAAAAAAAACAACTGAAAATAAACAAAAAACAACAAATCCTAAAACAAATACTCATAACTACTCAAGGAAAGATTTTCAAGAAGGATTAAGCAAGACAGAGTTTCAAAATCAAATGATTTACTCTCGGGAGTTTCAAAAGTGCGTTTGACATTTCTCTGTCATAAATTTCACTAGTGAATACATTATTTCCACAAATTCATGTCTTTCTTTAGCCTTCCTTGACCTAAAAATTAAAACTGAAATATTTCTATATCTAATAGATTAAAAAGTGTCATTTAAAAAAGACAGACAGACAGACGGACAGGAGGCAGGTAAAGACAGACAGACAGATAGACAGAGGTAGGAACAGAATGAGGTAAAGAGATGGAAAGAAGAAGAAAAAAAAGAAGAAAGAAAAACAGAATGAATAGAAAAAACAAACTGATATCAAAACATACCAATGGAGATGGCAATTATGGGAGTCACGACGGCCCATGAGTCCTGCTGGAAAGCAGCGGGCTTGTCACCAGACTGTAGGATAGGGAAGAGCCTCCCATTTCCATACACAATCACAAACACATTGTGAGGTCGCGATGGTGCTGACAGCCACAGCCCCTTGGACGAAAACTTGGAGAAAGGAAAGATGTTCTTGGAAGACACATTGAAGGATGACGCTAACTTGGACAGTTTGGAAGGATCAAAGAAGGAGGTAAAATTTTACCGAGGCCACTAAGATTTCGAAAGGGATGATCTTTAGACGGCTGTAGGGAAGGGAACACTTTGGTGGGATTGAGCAAGTCTCCTTGTCATCCCAGTCAAAATCGGTGTCTCTCAGCGTTTGGAGTTGCGGATGGGGACTGGTGATACTGTTGCAGGTTTGGGTGAGACTGTGGAGGTAATCCAATAGTTACTGTTGTGTTCTCTTTCTCAATTGAACTGTTTTGATTGCCAGGCGTATTGGGTTCTGTGGTGACGACTGGCGTTGTGTTGACATTCACAACTGATGTAGTTCTAGTAGTTGGAGAACGGTGACTGGTCGTAGGCTGTTCTTTTGGAGATAAAGGAGGATATGAAAACTGGCGATCCCGACCTGATCAAAGAGAAAAAAGATACCAATAGGAGCAATAGATAAATTCAAATACTTTCTTTGCTCAGTCAAGACCTCAATGCTAAGGGGCAAGAAACAAATTTACAGCCAGAATTTATCTATAATTGAAGTAGAATTGTATCATGTAACGCTGAATTAACTTTTCTATAGCAACCTCAAATCTTAAAGATTTGTATACTCTCTCAAAATTAGGTGTAGAGTCACATAGGTCTATTCATTTTCATTGACTCAAAAAGGTTGAAAATATATGAGTTTTCATTTAAAAAGCTGTACATATGAACAAAAAAGTAAAAAAGAAACGCAATGATTTTTTGATTTTTATGAACGGAAAATGAACTGGTAAAAAGCACAATCATTAAAAAACTAACGGATGTGCTTAAAATCTATAAGACATAAAATCTTCTTTGATGAAAAAATGTACAGTACATGTACACATAACATACATTATGATGACCACAAAATATAACAAGAACAACTGGAAGATTTTATGACATTAAAGACATAACAAAAATGCCAAAATGCATTAATTTCACCATAAAGATGCATAAGAGCTAAAGGTAACTTCTCGAGGTGCAGGGGATGAAAACATCGCCAATTTGTTATAAGCAGTGGTCTCTGGATACGAAAGAAAATGATTGAGTCCCCCATGAAAAATGGTGAGTCCCCCATGAGAAAATGATTGAGTCTCCTATGAGAAAATGATTTGAGTCCCCCATGAGAAAATGATTGAGTTCCCCATGAGACAATGATTGAATCCCCCATGAGAAATGATTGACAGTCTCCCATGAGAAAATGATTGCATCTCCTATGAGAAGAAGATTCCAGTCTC
>JAXRKP010001205.1:0-127500 GCA_037039925.1 Doris montereyensis
CTTTTCATTGTTTCTTTGTCCCTCAATTTTTGCTGGCTTTTGCTCATATAAATTTAACTTTAATGCATTGCATCAATGAAGACATGTAAATTTAAAAGGAAAATGTGATAACAAACAGACGTATATCTAATACACACACACAAACACACACACACACACACACACACACACACCCGGCCTAGTACGCAGAACAAAACGGACAGATCTAGATATACATTTAAATTAGATTTAGTAGGACGCCGGTAGCCGGGCAGTAGACAGGTAAGCACCTGTACGGGGAGCAGATGATCCAGCTCTCCACGAGTCTCCTGCTACCTTGCAAGCAGGTCTTGGCTGATCAAATGCTAAGGAAGTTAACCTGACAAAAATAACAACCTGCTGCCTTGCAGGCTGGTCTTGAATGACTAAAGGCTAAGGGAGTTAACCCCTGACAGAAAATAACAAGGCCCGGTAGGGGGTCTCAAGGTGGCAGCCCCACCGTCTACCTAGGGTACAGTGGGCTAATTCCCGGCTTATCCAAAACAACCTGATTAAATGTAATATATACAATGATATACCTGGCTTGAACTTTCAAAGACGCCACCAAAGAAGAAAAGATATGATTTACAAATAGCTGCAGAGAATCTCAAACCCAAATAGGAATTAATGGTTTTAGGAGATTTAAACGCTAGAGTAGGCAACAATGTAGGAACATCAGGAGGAGTAATAGGTAAGAAGGAGAGACTACAACTTCTGCACATGGAGAGAAAGACTAATAGATTTTTGCCTAAAAGAATAACATGAAAATAGCTAACACATTTTTCCTCCACAGATATCCACAAATATACAGGAGTAAATGAAGACAGATGTCAATCATAGACTACATAATAGTTAGCAGCTCCTTTTTTTACAGTACAATGGATGCTAGAGTAAGAAGAGGAGCTGACATATTTAGTGATCATCACCTAGTGATTGCCAAAATGAGATTATTAACTGAAGAAAACAAACAGAAAAGGAAAGAGAAGAAAGTTACTAAACTCAAAAAGAAGGACTAAATAAACCAATAGTAAAACAGATATACCAATCCAGGATAAAAAGATCTATCAGTGAAAGGCAGATGGAGCTGAAAGAAAGCCCAATAGAAGAAAAGTGCATATATATAAAGAAAAACTCCTCAGTTGTACTGAAGAGGTCTGTGGTGGGAAACAAATTAAAGGAGATAGGAAAAGAACAGCATGGTGGAATGAGAATGTCAAGACTAAGATCAAAGAAAAGAAGGATGCCTGGAAGAAATACTTGCACGCAAAAAGACCAGAGGATAGGATAGAATACGTGAGTAAAAGAACTATCACCAACGAGGAAGTTAGGAAAGCAAAACAGGAACAGTGGGAAGAGTTTGGACAAAAATTTCAGGAAAGTTATCAAGAGAAATCAAAAGCTGTTTTGGGGAGAAATTGAGAGCATGAGAAATACCAAAGCATGCCCATTACGAGAAATTAAGAATGCCAAAGGAGAAATAATGAAAGGAGACAGCGAAATCATGGAAACGTGGAGAAAGTATTTTCAACAATTACATAATCCCTCCATAACATATGAAACAAGGAGTACAGATCAAAAAATTAAGAGTAACAAGTAATCGAAATGAGACAGCTGAAGATGTAGATATCTCAATTGAAGAACTCCAAACAGCTATAAAAAAGTGAAATTAGGAAAAGCCCCAGGAGCAGATCAAGTTTATCCAGAAATTATTAAAAACCAAGGCAGAGAGGCAGACAAACTACTACATGCAATATGTCAACAAGCATGGAAGTCCAAACAGGTGCCAGACGACTGGAATAGGGACTGGTAGTACCAATATACAAGAAAGGATCAACTATGGAATGCTCAAATTATAGAGGGAAATCATTACTTAGCGTACCAGGAAAAGAATGTGCCAGGATTCTGGAAATGAGACTAAGGAAAAGAGTAGAGGATCAGATTGCAGAACACCTGAGTAGATTTAGACCAGGAAGAAGTGTACAAGATCATATATTTACAATTAGACAAATAATAGACAAATTCCTTGAGAGAAACATTGATTTTCACCTGTGTTTTATTGACTTAGAAAAGGCATTTGTCTCTGTGAGGAGGGACGAACTATGGTATTCTTTAAAGAACACAATGTAAGCAAAACTTATAGAAGCCATTAAAAAGTTTTTACAATAAACCAATATGTGCAGTGAGAGCAGCTAGAAATGTATCTGAAAATTTTAATGTAGATATAGGAGTAAGACAGGGTTGTATCCTTAGTCCTCTAATGTTTATCACATTTATGGATTCAGTCACAAAGGCATCCTCAAAAGGAAGAAAAAAATGTAGGTATGTGGAAGCTCAAACCAGTAAATGTATCAATGCTTTCATTTGCTGAGGATTTAGTTCTGTTCGGAAAATCAGAAAGGGACCTCCAGTTAAATATCAACATAATGAATAATGAATTAAATAAAAAAAGGAATGAAAGAGTGCAAAGAAAACCAAAACAATGCTAGTAACTAGGGAAGCTAAAACACAAAATCTTAAATTAGGCAGGGAGAATTTAGAGCAAGTTCAGAGCTACAATTACTTAGGAGTAATGATTAACTGAGGAAAACTAAGAGAAGAAATCAGCCAGAGAATCCAAAAGGCAAGTGCAATATATAACCATCTAGGAAAGGCATTTGTAGGTAAACAAGAATTGTCAACAAAACCAAAATGGCAGTATACAAAAACAGTTTATTGTCCTACTCTCCTCTATGGCAGTGAAACCTGGACCTTAGACAGTAGGGAATTCAGTAGAGTGCAGGCAGCTAAAATGAAATATCTAAGAAGCGTAGTAGGAAAACTAAGAGACAAAATCAGAAACACAACAATAAGAGATCAAACCAAAGCAGATAGCATAAAACTAAGATAGAAATAAATCAACTGAGATAGTTTGGGCATGTTAACAGAATGAATGATAATAGAATAGCTAAATCAGTATACATTGCAAAACTCAAGGTAAAAGACGAAAATGCAGGTCTCGGAGAAAGTAGGAAGAAGATATAAAAGAGGCATTAACGCAAAGAAATTGAACTTTCTCGGAAGGAAACAGAAAAATGTCAGGACAGGGCAGCCTGGAGAAAGATCATTTTGGCATTTAAAACCCATACACCGAAAGGTAGAATGGGAGCTGATAAACAAGAAAGGACGCCGGTAGAATAGGAGGTTTGATTATTATCCTTATTTCATCTCCTAGCTTTTGGTAGTCATAAAAATGAGTCCCTGTGTATACAAATTTGGCCTTTTTAATGAACTCAAGCCAACGTGTCTATACCTAAAGGTCAAACATCTATAATGTCAATTATAGCTCCATAACAACTCCATGACAACAAGGGTAATGAGTTTTATAATAATAATCGTATGTACATTGTGCAATGAAAAACAAAGTGTATTCGAAAAGAGAAATTTCTCTGCCAACAATTCTGAGATAACATTGTCAAATATAGACTTATGTTCCAATGTAGACATACAGCTTAGCTCTGTGGATGCCGGTCTAATTATACTTGTATATTATCATTGCGTTTTTGTTTGTCTTTTCTCCCCATTTTCGTACATATGTCTTTTGTCTCAATATGTATATATGTGAGTCTAGCCTTCTGTCTCTCTTTCATTGTCTGTCTATGTGCCTGTATATGACTGTCTTGCTGTCTATCTAAACTATCGGTATGCCTGTCTGTCTCTCTGACTAATTTTCCCTGCCTTTTCTCTCTGTCCCTCTGTTTCTATCTATATCTTTGTCTCTGTCTTTATCTCTCTGTCTCTTTGTCTCTCTGTCTGTCTGTCTGTCTCTGTCTGTCTGCTGTGTCTCTCTGCCTCTGTATATGTGTCTGCCTCTGTCTCTCGTTTTATCTCTGTCTCTGTCTGTCTGTCTGTCTGTCTCTCTCTTTCTCTCTCTCTCTCTCTCTCTCTCTCTCTCTCTCTCTCTCTCTCTCTCTCTCTCTCTCTCTCTCTCTCTCTCTCTCTCTCTCTCTCTCTCTCTCTCTCTCTCTCTCTCTCTCTCTCTCTCTCTCTCTCTCTCTCTCTCTCTCTCTCTTTCTCTCTCTCTCTCTCTCTCTCTCTCTCTCTCTCTGTCTGTCTGTCTGTCTGTCTCTCTCTCTCTCTCTCTCTCTCTCTCTCTCTCTCTCTCTCTCTCTCTCTCTCTCTCTCTCTCTCTCTGTCTGTCTGTCTGTCTGTCTCTCTCTCTCTCTCTCTCTCTCTCTCTCTCTCTCTCTCTCTCTCTCTCTCTCTCTCTCTCTCTCTCTCTCTCTCTCTCTCTCTCTCTCTCTCTCTCTCTCTCTCTCTCTCTCTCTCTCTCTCTCTCTCTCTCTGTCTCTCTCTCTCTCTCTCTCTCTCTCTCTCTCTCTCTCTGCTCCTCTCTCTCTCTCTCTCTCTCTCTCTCTCTCTCTCTCTCTCTCTCTCTCTCTCTCTCTCTCTCTCTCTCTCTCTCTCTCTCTCTCTCTGTCTGTCTGTCTCTCTCTCTCTCTCTCTCTCTCTCTCTCTCTCTCTCTCTCTCTCTCTCTCTCTCTCTCTCTCTCTCTCTCTCTCTCTCTCTCTCTCTCTCTCTCTCTCTCTCTCTCTCTCTCTCTCTCTCTCTCTCTCTCTCTCTCTCTCTCTCTCTCTCTGTCTCTTTTCTCTCTGTGCTTTTCTCACGCTCTCTTTCGTGCATGTATATTTTTGTCTGCATTTTTTTAAAGGGGTTTGTTTTGAAGAAACTGATATTTGAGACAAAACCAAAAACATTCCTTAACAAGTTATTTTTGTTTACCTCTTTCTGTACTCCTATTCACTGATTTTATTCTCATGCTAATCGTTTGCGCTTCCTTGAACACCCTCCAGTTGCTCAGCGGTGGCATCGATGGAAACTTTTAAAAAAAGAAAGACTTATAAATAAGATCATTGATTTCAAATTTAGTAAGAATATGAAATCTATTGTAAGGAAAAGAAAATAATAATCCAATCGGTTGCGAGAGAAATGAATGCATGTTATGTTTAAAGAACAAAGAAAGAAAGATAAAAAAGGCCGGGCATTTCCTAGGTGAGAAAGGGCAATACTTGTATAGGTCAAAAATTGCTTTATCGCTCACTATATTCAAAACCAAAACGCAATATGCGTCCACTAGATTGCGTTAAGATGTATTGTTAGTTTGATTTCTGCTTCTGGGCGTACGTTACAGTCATTTCAGAGATGATGAAAGATTTTTTTATAGGGATTGACAATATCCAAGCACTCGTTTTTAATTTCTTTGGAATGTTCAAGCACAGATATCTAATGCCATAATTTTGCAGAAAGGTGTACATCTAAACCCATTAGTCTACTTTTTGATATTTTTTGAAAGATAAACACTTGCACACGTTGTTATAAGATAGATAGCTACTAAAGCATAAATGGTTATTTGAAGACAAGCACTATTTCTTGAAGTTTTTGAAATTATATAAATTGCAGAATTATGAAACGCTGAAAACAAACAAAAAAAATGTAAAAATATATATATTTAAAAATTAAATCAAACAAAATTTTACACTCAAAACGAAATAAAAAAAGCAAAAAAGAAACAAAAAAGATATGATTAGTGTAATATTGTTTCGTCTTTTAAGTCTAGATCAGGCTGATTCTTTCCATGGCATCATGGAATTTATGCATGCATGCTGTTTTTAGTTGGGGGAGGGGGGTTCTCTCCAAAACTTGTTGAAGGGCGTAGGATTTGAATAACACCAACTCATATCGCTTATATGCAGTCAATTCCGATCTCGATTGATGAAACGTGCCTCTCATTATGACATAATAATATTCTGCTTATTTATGGTTTGTTTTCCCCAGAGTCAAGTGCCTTCCTCTAAACCACAAAGCATCCTCATTCTTGAAGCTTTCTTTTTTTGGGGTTCTCATTTAACAATTTAATCCGTTGCTTTCAAAAGGGTATAGTTGGAAATATTATCGACTAGAGTTTTTGTGTAACAATCCAAAAAGACAATAAATAGTTTAAAACTACATTGAAGAAAATGGTAAACTTTGTATGTCAAGGGAACTAACCGATACAATCAAAAAATACTTAAAATCACGAGAGTGGTGAGACTTAATATGCAACTAAGCAAAATGGCGACTTCCATTCGGCGTTTTACACCCCTGTCCAAATATTTTGATAAATCCTTCTTGAGAAATGAATCGAGGTCGTTGGCCATCATTAACAGATCAGACTTCTCCTCAACAGTCTTAGAAAGGTATCTTTGAAATAGTATAGCATTGACAACTGCTGCACATAATGTAGATCTAGCTCTAGATTCTAGATCATCTAGAAATCTAGTGTATAGATCTCTATACACCTAGATTTATATCATTCTATTATCTAAGATAATCAATATTATACTTCTGATCAATGATACGAATGGAGGACTAATAGGAATGTAGATCCACAGAATACATTTAGATCCATATTATATATCTAAGAAGACTTATTTGTTATTCTTCCAGGCACCACAAATCCCTGAATATTTCTCATTTCATATAGATCTAGATATAAAAATATATTATAATTTATCATATATATTTGCCATTTGCAGCAAAGAAAGCAAACATAACAAGTATGACTTGGTTATTGTCGGTGGGGGCATTGTCGGTATGGCAACAGCACAAGAACTCATCACAAGACATCCAAATCTCAAACTTGCTGTGGTGGAAAAGGAGAAAGAGTTAGGTAAGAGTAAATTTTTTATGCATAGATCTAGAATCTAGTGACTATTCGTCATTATATGACGCAGTACCTGAGAGTGAAAAAATGCTATTCATCTTAGTATCAGAGGTATTACGAATTATGAACCGAAGAACATTTTAGCACCCGTCGGTACTCGAGTATATTCTCGTGGTAAACGCCAAGCTCATCATTTCATTGTTCTCAGCGCCATCGATTGCCGAGATGACTGCTTCACCTGTAAAAATGTCTATCAGCCTTACCACAGGCTTAACTTTTGACTTGTATTACCAAATAAAGAGACTCGAGAAAAAACAAAATGTACTTTATGTGAACAATTCAAATCACATACGCCACATTAAATCTAGATCTAGACCCAATCTTGACACAACATCTAAGAAAGATTGAAACGGAGAGAGATATATATACACATAACATACACATGACTGAGAGAGAGAGAGAGGGAGAGGACAAGACCAAGAAAGATAGAAGTAGAAGGAGAGAGACACACAAACTGAAACATGACATTAAGACTGAGTGAGAGATGTAGACCAAATCAGGCATGCCACATCAAGATCTAATGTTGAATCGGGAATCGTTCCCATCCACCAGATTCATCTGCAATTTGTCATACCAGAGGGAAAATAATGAAAATGTCTAACAAACAGTGTATTATCTCTAGATGTTTAAATTTATAAGTTAGTTATTACAAGAATACAGTCTATTCCTGATTTAAGTGGGATCATGCTGAGGACCATCTTTCATCATTAATGACGAACTGGCGAACCGAATTAGTGACGAGCTCCTTTCACCCTTAATGATGAATAGTGGCAATGTCCATCCGTCATTAATGACGAATAGTGCTGGCCTTTTTTTTTTTTTATATATCATGATTGGCTCTGAGAGTAGATATAGCACTATCCTGACTCAAAAAGATGCAGTAGGCAGCCCCGAACAATGTCACAACATCAGCAGGCAATGTCCTGCTGTAAAGTTAAATGTTGCTTTTCTGATACGCTAGAGCGCTTTCTACCTTTATCTGTCATTGTATCATCATAGCATTTACATAGCTGCCAATCGTATATAGCACATTTTTTACTAAAAGCCTTTAAGTCTGGACCTGTCAAACCTGCTAAGACGGAAACCTGTTCAAAGCGGAATCCTGTCTAACGTGGAAATGGAAAGTAAAATCTGCTCTTTTACTGCAGTTTAACATATCTAAACAAACTAACAAAATTTTCTTCCAACAAGAACTGAAACACACTCACTCACGTCACACAAACAATCTACATACAATGAGTACATGTAATGAGAGTACATATATACATATATATATATATATATATATATATATATATATATATATATATATATATATATATATATATATATATATATGTCATATATATTATATTATCATAGAACAAGTTATTGTACATGGTATGTATTTGATTTAGAAATTTTCCACTATCTAGATGGGGAACTTGTCTAAAAAGGAAACCTGTTTAAAAGGCAACCTGTTAGGAAGATATATGGCCACCCCCATCCGATTCCGTTTTAGACAGGTTCAGCTACCTTGAATAGTACATTATGAGGTTTTTTTAAAAAAGAAAAATTTTTCTAAAAGAAACCCTTAGTTAACAGGAGAGACTCAGAGAGATTGGGGTGAAAGTCTGGAGACATCATTCTAATTCTGAGTTTGCACAACTACCTTTGCATTTCGCCAGAAAAGACAGCAATCAGAGGATTTTTCGTTATTTACCTTAAAGAGAGTTAATTCAGGTTACATTATCAATGTTTTTTGGAATGTTAAGGTTGGTCATGCATGTAACAACTAGTTTGCGTGGTCAGAGTCTGCTTTTCGAATTGAAAGGGTAGGCAGCTATGCTATTGTCTTCTTATCCCAAAAGCACAGTTGTACATTCTGTCATTAATGCAAACCATTTTATTTTTTGATGTGTTTATAACATGACAATTGCATCCTATACCCTTTGTGAGCTATTCTATAATGGAAGATGATTGTATTATATTTGTTTAATCAGCCTTTTCAGTTGCTTAAAATTTAGCCCATGATCTAAGTTTCAGTCGTGGTTTAGACTCCAGTCTTCGATTATGTGTATGCATAAGGGCTAGGCCAGCATCTGCACTTGTTTGATATTTCATTTAGTAAATACTGCCAGCTAAATGTTTATTAAATGGTGATTAACTTTAAAAGGCTGTGAAATGAATAGAAATTAAGTGAGACTGAGTATTTTTAAAATTTTAATATCATATTACAAGCAATGCGAATGTGAGACCATAATCAAATATTTTAATTATATTACTTTTAGCTGGTCACCAAAGTGGGCGCAATAGTGGTGTGATTCATGCTGGCATCTATTATACCCCTGGCACCCTCAAAGCAAAACTCTGTGTTAAAGGTCTTGAGATGACCTATGCATATTGTGATAAGCACCAGATTCCATACAAGAAATGTGGCAAGGTATGGTGGCTATTATTTTATTTTTTAAACTTTTTTTTTACAAACGAAAGACGCTTTTTAATGGAATTGAAATAATATGTTTTTAATCATAATAATCAGTATAAAGTACATAGTTTGATGCACAGTGTAATATTAAAAAGATATTTAGCTAGATAAAAATCACTGTAGTAGGGAAAAGTTGCACTTTCCTTTCAGCTTTCAGTGAGAATGATATACATATGTGTTCAAGTGAAAAATATTTCCTTTATTTCAAGTATTTTAAAGTGAAACAGATGTTTAGTATTGGCATATCTTAGCTGAAATGAATCTTTAGTACTAGCATATTATAACTGTCTCCTATGTGTCTTTTTTAATAAAGCTGATCGTGGCTGTCGATGAAAGTTAAATCCCCCGTCTTGAAGTATTGATGGAGAAAGGTCTGAAAAATAATGTGAAGGATCTGAAAATGATTGGTCCTGATGAGATCAAAGACATTGAGCCAAATTGTGTGGTAAGATTTATCTGCATGTTTAAGTTCTTAAGATAAATCTTTGAACTCATCAGTGTTTTAGTGTTTCATATTTGTTCAATTTGGACTCAATAGATTCAGATTCCCTGGTCAACTTACCTTGATGTTCCTATGCCTATTTGAATGAAAACCTTTTGAATCAAAAGAATATTATTATAGTATAAACTCTAAAAACGAATGTTAACAAGTCTTAGTAGGCACAGTGGTGTCTACACTTGTATAAACTGTTACAAGATAAAGATCGATTTATTGGCAGTATCCCCGCAGAAGTGCAAGCTCACCGATTGTACATCATTTGTCCCCCAGCAGGCCATTTCATTCAAATTGCTTCTTAACTCCCAGGGAGCATACAGTACACAAGCCTGTCATTAGGCTTTTTCGTACTAACATTCTGACATGATCTTTCTCTACCTATAGCTGGGTACTCATTCACACCTGAGTAGGGTGAGGTACCTTTCCTAAGAGTACAACGTCGTGAAAAAAACCCCCACCTGTGCCAGGCGTGGGGCTTTAACCAGTGTCATTGTGACTACCAGCTCACAGCACTACGGTTCAACTCACAAGGAGTCTGTTTGGTGAAAAGCTGACCATGCACTCAACAAAGAACTGAAACTTAAGATACAAGAATGAATATGTGTATGTGATTTAGGTATGTGATTTCAACACAACAATGTGGATGGTGAAAGTCGCAACCCATGTAAGTCCAATTTTAGATGTTATGAGAAAATCAAAGAAAAAGATGCTGCACATTATAATCTTTTTCACAGACATACACAGTGTGCACGTGTCAAAAACTAGACCCAATAGGGATACACAGATTGTTCATAAGGGTATTTCACGGGTTTCTATTGGTTCTTATGCCACATGATCCTAACTAGATGAAGCATAGGGCCTTCCTAATGTTAAAAGTGAGAGAGAAAGTGTTACTAATTTTAGACTTACACGGTCTACGACTTTCACCATCGATATGCGCAGTGCCAGTGCTAGAAAGTTAAAGATAAAATTGTTATCCTTCTTTGCTTTCATTCAGCTTCTTTTTAAATTTTATTTTTCATCACTTTTCAGGGTGTGAAGGCCATTCACTCTCCTCACACTGGGATCATTGATTGGGGTCTGGTCACCAAGTATTATGGCAAGCAATTTGAAAAGTTGGGAGGAAAATTTACACAGACTTTGAAGTACAGAATTTTCTGTGGCTTCCGAGAGTGAAGAGGGTAGTCAAGAGGGTCTCACCCGGCCAGTCCAAATTGAAGGCAACAGTCAGGTACATGAATTCCATCATCTTTATGCAAACTTACATGAAACTACATTTTGTTTCTTGTCTGACGCTGCCTCCTCTCTTTTTGTCTGATCTGTCTGTCCTGTCTTTTTCTCCTCTCTGTCTGTCTGTCTGTCTGTCTGTCTGTCTGTCTGTCTGTCTGTCTCTCTCTCTCTCTCTCTCTCTCTCTCTCTCTCTCTCTCTCTCTCTCTCTCTCTCTCTCTCTCAAATATATTTTTGCACCCTCCTATAAAACAGTCAATGAATGTTATAGTTGATTATCTGGTACTATATAAGTTCAATATAATGGGATTATTCATTTGATGCAGATTAACTCATACTATGTGAAGAAACATGCTTGTAGTGTAAAAGGTCATCTATGAATTTTGTATGATTTCTGAGACTTTAACCTGAAAAACCACCGTCCAAACTTGGCTGAATATTGTGTAGACATTTTAGTGATAATGAGCACCTTTGGAGTAATAATATCAATTAATGTACATAATTATTTTTCTTATCTTCAAAACATTATTTCTCCATAATATCATAATTTTTTTGTGTATGTATTTTATGGATGATTTAATTCATTTGGATATTCTCAATAGCTTAAAAATCACACTGCATGCAAGGATTTATAATTGTTTAAAATTTGCAATACAATGCAATATATAACAGAATTTAAACGTTGGTTTGTTGTTGTTCATTTTTGTTTTGTTATCATTCTTATATTATCCTTCAATATATTTAATGATGTAGCTGAAATAGATATGTTTGTCTTCTTTTCTTATTTGCCAGGTCTTTTCAACATTTTTTTCACATTGATTTTTTCAATTTAGAATCCAGTAATCAGCAGCAAAATACGTGGTGACCTGTGGAGGTCTGTATTCAGATCGATTGGCAGCGAAATCAGGCTGTGACCCAGAACCGAAAATAGTGCCTTTCCGTGGAGAGTATTTGCTCCTAAATCCGGAGAAAGAAGATATGGTTCGGGGAAATATATATCCTGTGAGTTCACCTTTGCTGCTTGTGCAAATCATGTTTTTTGTCCATATGAATGAGAACATTTTAGCATTAACACAACATGAATATTTTAAAATATCCTTTGCTATGATGGGGATACTAGGCATATCTTACAAAATGCTCAGTAACATGAAGAATAGGGCTATGATCTGCCCTCTCTTGTGAAATTTAAAGAATTTTGAGCTATGGTGTCTACTCTCAAGCTAGTGCAAGCAAACACATCTTATTTTTTTCATTTGGTTCCTTATGGAACTGAATTTCAATCACAGATAAGCTAAAATATTCTATTTAAAACATCTAATCATATTTTTTAAAACATTTGTCTAAAATCACATGAGGCAAAGAGGCTTATTCAGCTTCTACTTACTGCATGTAGGGCAGCAATGAAGGATCTCCATCTCTCTCTTTTCATGGCAAGCGTCTTTATGGAATTCCAGGTTTCGCCCCAGTCTTTAATCTCATTCTCTGCTGTTCTTCTCCAAGTTGTCTTTGGCCTGCCACGTCTCCTTTTCCCTTCAGGGGTCCAATGTAGGGCAGTCTTGGTGATGCTCCTTCTTCTTTTCTTAAAACATGCCCTATCCACCTCCATCTTCTTTTAAGAAGGATGTCTTGCATGTGGTCTATTTTGCATTTTCGGAGAAGAGTCTCGTTTGAAATTTTGTTTGGCCAAAATATATTTTGGATTTTTCGCAGGCATTTGGTGTGGAATGAGGATAACTTGTTCATGTCTCTGTCCGTCATCCTCCAGCATTCAGATCCATATAGTAGAGTTGATAGGACACAGCTTTGGTAGATTTTTAGTTTTGTTTTAATATTGTATTCTTTTGTTTTCCATACATTTTGAAGTAGTTTGAAGGAGTTTCTTGCTTTGTTTAGGCGTCTGTTAATGTCTTTGTCAGCTCCTCCGCTACTTGTGACAACGCTGCCTAAATATGTAAATTCCTTGGTTGTTTGTATGCTATTGTTATTGATGAGGATTGGAGAGGGATTTTGTATATTTAATGTCATTAGTTCAGATTTTGTAAGGCTTATTTTTAAACCTATCTGTTGACCAAAAGAGCTTAGCCGTGATGTTTTCTCTTGCATGTGATGATGTGAGTGTGCCAATAGCGCCAAATCATCAGCAAAATCTATATCCTCTAGCGAAGAGAAGAGAGTCCATCTAATTCCTCTGTGTTGATCACTGGTTGTTTGCTTCATCACCCAGTCTATAGCAATAATGAAGATGGTTGCTGACATCACGCACCCTTGTCTGACACCAGTCTTGATTTCAAAATTTTGATTGCTATTTCCAACTTTACATGTGAATTCATTGTAGAAACTTTTAATGAGCTGAACAAGATGTTGGGGTATTCCATAATTCCTTAGAATTTTCCAAATGCTTTCTCGATGGAGGCTATCGAATGCCTTTTCAAAATCAATGAAGTTTATATACAGTTGTCTCTGCCATTCATTGCATTGCTCTATAATGTTTCTTAATGTGAAAATTTGGTCCGAGCAGTTTCTTCCTTTCCTAAACCCTGCCTGTTCATTTCTTATGTAGGTATCAACGGCATTTGATATTCGTTGTATTATTACTTTTGCAAGAACTTTACTAGGGATAGACAGGAGCGTTATTCCCCTCCAGTTATTGCAGTCCCGCAAATTGCCTTTTTTTGGGAATCTTTATTATTATACCTTCATTCCATTCATCCGGAGTTTTCTTTTCTGTCCATATTTTGGTGAAGAGTGGATGCAGTATTCTTGCTGCAAAAGCGGGTTCAGCTTTAAAAAGTTCAGCGTTTAAGTTGTCTATGCCTGGGGCTTTTCCATTCTTTAGAGTTTTAATAGCTACTGTTATTTCATTTAAGCTAGGTGGTTCTATACTTATATTCAAATCTTCTTGTGCCTCTTCAATGCTTGCTTCTGTTGGAGGTGGTGGCCTGTCTAAAATTTCCATAAAATGTTCGGTCCATCTTGCATCTTTTTCAGCCTCAGTCGTGAGAAGCTCTCCTTGTTTGTTTGTAATAGGCGGGTCTGAAGTTCCTTGATATTTTCCACTTATTACTTTTGCAATTTTATAAACTCTGCCTTGGTCTCCCACTCGTGATGCTTCTTCTGCTTCATTGGCAAGTCTGTCCATGAATGATCTTTTGTCTTGTCTTGCACTTCTTTTGACTTCCTTGTTTATTTCCTGGTATTGAGTTGACAATCTTTCTTTCAATCTGCTTGATTTTGCATCAAGTATTTTCTTCTTAATTTCCTTCCTCTTTTCAATTGTTTTCCATGTGTCATTTGATAGCCATTCTTTCCTTTTGTGTCTTTTTGTTCCTAAGCATGTTTTAGCTGTCTCTAAGTAGGCATGTTTGATAGTGTTCCATCTGCTGTTGATTTCATTTCCATCACATGGTTTGTCATCATCCATATCAGTCAGCACCTGAAACCTATTCTTCAAGCTTATCATAAAAGTTTTGGCTGTATTAGGATCTTTAAGTTTGTCCATGTCGTATCGTTCTCTGCCTTTTCCTGTTGTATTTGCTTTTCTCAGTTTGATTTTTAGATTTGCAACCACTAGATGGTGGTCACTTCCAACGTCAGCTCCTCTTTTTACTTTCACATCAAGAAGGGATCTTCTCCATGTTCCATTTATGAGAAGATGATCGATCTGGTTTCTATCCCTTCTATTTGGTGAACACCATGTAAGCTTGTGAATCTCCTTATGAGGAAACAAAGTTCCACCAATAACAAAATCGTTAGTGTTGCAAAAGTCCAATAATCTTTCTTATAATTTTTGTATCATGCTTTGGTATTTTCTCCAATTCAGCCATTAGTAGGTCATAAAAATCATCTTCAGCGTCTGGTAAAGGTTAAAAAACATCTCAATTTTCTTTGTTGGAAAACAATGCTTTTCCTCTGACCATTTTATGCTTCTTTTTTATTTTGGCAAATATTTTTAATTTTCATGAACTGATTTTATGTATTGTGGCGAATAGGGCAAATTGAAGAGTTAAAAAGTCCTTTTTGATTGGATTAACCCCCCCATACCTCCTTCCCTCTTCTATTTTTTTGCAATGTTTGTGTTTAGGTACCTGATCCACGGTTTCCTTTTCTTGGAGTGCATTTCACACCCAGAATGGACGGGAGTGTCTGGCTAGGCCCAAATGCTGTTTTGGCTTTCAGGAGAGAGGGTTATGGTTACACTGAATTCAATTTGAGATCTCGCTGACGCCTTAAGTTTCCGGTAAGTCACTTTTATGAGAGATACCAAATAATTTCATAAAGCATCGTGTATTTTACAGACTATTCTGATATATTTCATCCATAGGAATGTAAGAAAGAAAAACATTTTAATATACAGAGAAAACTTTCACAAATGAAAATGTTTGTTTCGTTTTAACATTAACAGGGGTCTTCGAAAGATTGCCTGGAAGCACTTGGGGTATGGTGTCAATGAGGATGTACAAAGGGTATTTACATCAAAGCACAAGTGAAGCAGTTGCAATGCGGTTCGTGCCATCTCTAAAAAGTTTGCAGATGTGACAAAGGTAAAGTTTTAAGGTGATCACATTTTAAAGCTTTAGTTTATTTACAGTTCAGGGCTATGCAGCTACCTCATAACTTCAGATACAATATAACTACTTTCCCAAATGTGATTATTTTACATGAAATATGTTTGGCTGTCTCTATCCTATCCCTGTTGCCAAATATCTGGATCTTATATTGCAACCAATGAGATTGACAATATAGCCGTGTTGTGACCTGGTTGCAAGACATTCTTGGCTTATCAAAACACTCTCTGTCTTTGTAAGTTACATACTTAAATTCTATTCAACGAATATTTTGAAAGGTGACAAAATTATTTTGATAAATAAACCCAACATTTCGTATGTTGTGTTTTTTTCAATCTGATTCAAAGGAAACCAAAATTTGATTGGAGAAATGTAGAAATGTGATAATACTTTTCTGAGAATTTGTCTTTACTTACCTTAGCTGCTTCCTCTTGTCCCATGGGATATATACCGGCTATTGCTACTTATTGTCGGGGTGGGGGGGGGTGGGGGGTTCATGCCCCACAGGTTGAATTATTTTCTCTTATTTTCTCAAGTAAACCCCATTCTCTGGTTCAAGTGGGTGGATCGACACCTAGTCCTATCAGAAAGGGACAATTTTAAGAGGAGGTCTGTGTTCATATCACAACACCGTGCATGTTATTGTATAGATCCTTTGGATATTTTTAAGGCAGACCATGTACATGAATTAAAATCACAGAATGAAAACAATTACTTTTCTTCTAAGAAACATCGCATAGGTAGGTTTTTTATAGGATTTTGTAATTTTTCCCAGGACTGCCCTGTAAACAGCCAATGGATCTTTATGTGGACAGAATTTTGTGATATCACACAGGACCCTTTTTATCATCTATCTCCGATGAGACTAGATGTCGATCCATGTACCTTGACGGGAGATAGATTGTACTCGAAAGAAAACTCAACAAAAAAATTCAACCATTGACGGGCTTGAACCTACGACCTTTGGGTTGAAAGCAGACACTTTGGCTCTGGACTACTGAATCCCCTATCCGTCAGTGATGATCAAGAAGTTTTCAATGCCGTCACTGCAGGAAAATGTATTCTGTGCAGCAATTTGAAGAAATCTCCAGGAAGAATAGACTGATCACAATATGTGATTTTTTTTTTTCTTTTTTCTAAACATGTAATTGATCATGTAAAACTTTCTTTCTCTCTGCCAGGGCCAGCTGGGGTGCGAGCTCAAGCCCTGGACAGGGATGGAAATTTGGTGGATGATTTTGTCTTTGATAAACGGGACTGATGAGTTGGGAAGTGAATGCTTCATGTCTGAAATGCACCATCTCCTGGTGCAACATCCTCCTTGCCATTGCAGAAATGGTCGCCGATGGGGAGTCGAGCAGCAGTTCCATCTATAACCTAACGTGGCCAATAGATTTGTTGACAGTTGCTGTATGGCGTTGGAACTAAATTGTTGGGTTTGCACTATGTGATATATACGGGGAATTTATAAATGGTTTTGTGGGTAACTTTTTACGAGTGGATAAAGAAGGTTTGTTATGTGTATTTATGCTGTTACTGTTGTGTCTTAACAGGCAGAGATGTTTCCTTGATGAACATAATCTCTATGATTTGCTGCCTTATGTTATAAGTAGAATCATTCCCACTTAATGGATGATCCCTTTTATTTCTTATTATTTTTCTTCCCACTCGGCCATTAGTTGAAAAGAGTTCTATGGTTTTTAAATACTCCATGGTGTGCAGACTAGAATTGAAAATCCATAAACACGAAAAGACAATGGAAAATGGAATGAAAATTTGGTGAAATTATAAATAATACTGCACATATCCGCTTTGAATATTGTGCAATGATTAGAAAATATTGGGTTTTGTGGGGGGGGTTTCGTTTTCTTGCAATGGATTCAGATTGCAGTGATTTTTCTGTGGGCGTCTTTCTTCTTTCATTGAAGTTTTCATTTCCTCTAAAATCAATTCTTGTCTATAGAATTTTCACCTTTTGGATGATACAAGTAAGATTTAAGAAAATGATAGGGAGTGTCAAAGTATACGGTGATACTGCAATAGTATTAGTATTGTAATAGACATGACTTTTTCCAAACAAATAAACAGTTTTAGATTTAGATCTAGAATGCATAAAGCAGTCATTGTCGGGAGAAATCACAAAATGATATATAAAGTTGAAATAAAAATGCATTCCAGTGATATTTATTATGCCATAAAATAGGATGTGTGGGGAAAGTGTGACTATAATTTTTTACAAACTTATGAGTGAGCCTTATGTGAAATCTTCCAATGTCCTTGGCAAATAGTCATCGCATGGGCTCATCAAGTGTTTTCTTCTTGTTGTTTCTTGTTATTTTAAAATACTAAATTACTGATCTTTTGACAATGACTTTCATGGACTCAAATGAACCTTGTGTCCAGTGAAGCGTTGTCAGCTGTTTGATCAGTCATGTTGATGGGCCAGTCTAGGCTTGTTAAAGTTTTAGAGCCGTTTGAATCAGATTATGACTATGAATGATGCATACAGGGTTAACCCTCTTCTTTTTTCTTGTCCCATTTCATTTCCTCATCCCTTTCCATTTCATTTTAATGGGAAGAGTTTCTGTTATAGTATCAATAGTTGTCTTTCCAAATTACTTCACACGCAGATAACAAAATATGGTTCATGTTTCAAAAGTAATGTTTGTATGAAATATGTAACAAAATTTTATGCTTTTTTTTTTGTGTGTGTGTGTGTGAAAAAGTTGGTGAAAGATATTTTTTAATGAAACTCACAGCTCACAACATAATTGTATTTAATAGATGTTATGTGAATTTGACCTTTTTTAAATAAGTAATTTACCGTTGCATTGTGAAAAGATCAAAATCTTAAGAGGTACTGCTACTAATTTCATGCTCAAAGTTAAATAATGGTATTGCAAAGTATGTTATTGTCATTCACTTCCTTGCTTTTATGTACTTTTAACCTAATAATAGGGGGATTGTGTAGGATTTTTTTCCCTTTCTTTCTTTTCTCCCTCCCTCCTCCTCCTCTCTCTCTCTCTCTCTCTCTCTCTCTCTCTCTCTCTCTCTCTCTCTCTCTCTCTCTCTCTCTCTCTCACTCTCTCTCTCTCTCTCTCTCTCTCTCTCTCTCTCTCTCTCTCTCTCTCGCAATAGTCTCTCGCTCCATCTCAATGTTGACAATAAGATGTAGAACCCATGCGACATCATAATGTATTTTATAGCAATTGGTGGCCGCCCACCCACCGACATCATAATGTATTTTATCCCCTCCCACCCCCCTCCCTCCCATCCCCACCCACCCCCCCACCCATGTCCTCTAGCTGCGAGGTCAACAGCCGTGGATGCTATTGAAATTGGAACATCGGCTGTGTCAATCGTATTTTTATTCAGTCTGCGGACCGTGATTGAAAAAGATCGACTTGAAAGGCATGTTAGTTGTTAATGTTACTTAAATCGATGTCGACCTAGAGAGCTTTTTTTTAACTAAAAAATATGTGGGGATTGGATCGTCAAAAACATCGACTTAGATAAAAATCCACTTATGCAACGTCGACTTATGCAGCATCCACTGTACTTGTAAAAGTAAACCATAAATTCCTAACATCCTTGTTGAATGCAAGACTTGTCAATGGATCTGAATTGAAATTCAAGGTTTACTGTATATATCCTTTTAAAAATCTTGAAGACACTTTAAACTCATTCACAACCCAAAGAATATTAATGGATATCTCTTATTTTAACCTTAGGTTACCCATTTTCGTAAAAGGATCCGATGTTTTAAAAAGTTACCAAATCGATGTTTGTATATTGTAAGAATAAGGTTCACTTATTATCCAGATTCTTTTCTTCTTGCATTGAAATAATCAGCCTTTTTTTATAGTGGCTGTTGTGACTTATTTAATCAGAACAAAGCTTTTCTCATGAGTTTGTCAAATCTAGATGAATGCAATATCATCATGCTATAAATAATGGAAGTAAGATTGGCTGTAATCACGATAGGCTTTTTATTTTATCTACATACATATTTCTGGTGAGTAAATCTGAGCATGTCAACTTAAGAAAGTGTTCTGTTCTGCCATTTGTTTCAACCCTGAAGAAAATTAAAAACTAGGAGAAGGAACAGACAAGTTTGAATCTGTCTATGTTCACGTTCGATTGTTTGTAGGCTAGCATTAATGGGTAGGCTAGTATGAATAATGCTGTTACAGGGGTCTCAGGCTAAATATAGTCTCGGAAGACAAGAAAGCCATGCACTTAGCCAGAGACTACTGTATAGGATCTTCAGGAGAAAGAAAATGGTGTACATTGACTGGTTTAATTTGTTCTTTGGGAATTTAGAAAAATAGGTCTGAAATATGTAATAAAATTGAATTGTTTATCGATTTAGACTCAAGTAGTAGCTTTCTTGTTCAGCTTTTCTGTTTTTTTACACATACATTCTGTTGATATTTGAAAAAAAAAATGACATTTTATTTTGCTCGTATTCTTTACTATTTGTTTACGTTTAGCTTTAGTCACGTTTACCTTTCTGCCGAGACTACCACACAATGAAACCATGGTGGACTAGTCGTCGACTTCCATGTGACAATATATATTTATACATGTAACATGCATATTCCTTTTGCTGTAAGCCAAGGAGGGCAGGCAACTTTAAAAAACCACTGACACTGATCACTGGCGAAAAGAAGAAACATTGCTCTATCAACATCCGGTATCGTTGTAGAGGATATAAACTTGCCATTGCCAGTGGTAATACAAGTATATTTCAGCTAACTTGAGTCATATACTGTAGTGGGCTAGTCACCAGCCTGGAAAAGATTGAAGGATAATAATAACACACAACATGTAACATGCATACACGCCTTTTGCATACAGTTCTTTTTTCCTGTGACACAAGGTTGTTTCCAATCCATCATTCAATACATTGTAAACAAACTGCAATCCGTCAGTGTCAGACTCTGTGGCTGAGGGTGAACATTACATACTTGTAGTCCTGTAGTAACTTAGGCTGGTTTCCTTTTATGGCAAAACTTACATTCTGTTTAGACGTGGATACATATTATATTTATACATTTCTCTAATTGAATTCGTCTAGTCGCCACCACTCCCCCTTCCATTTCTAGTGTTACGGGGTTATTTAGAGAGGAGAAATTCTATTTGAGCTATATAAAAAAATGTGCATTGTCACAAAGTGTGTATTTGGGCAGGGATTAGTATATATGGCTGTGTGTAATTTTCTATACAAGTACCGATAAGATAATTTATTGTTGGTGTGTTAAAGAAAAGAATAGGCAGCTTTCGAGTTTTGAATTTTATGTTGTGAAAGCTTAATGTACTTTTTATTACAAGGCCATGTTAATCAGCTCCTTTTCTTTTCTTTTTCTTCTTTTCTTTTCTTTTTTATGTTTTGAAAAGGACATTTTGTCTGTAATGTTATTCTTTCTTACTTTGCTTTCGTTATGAATAATGCTTTTTCTGATGAAAAAAAAAATCCAATGCAATCTTTCCAACTTCTTTGTTTGTCTGCTTTTTGAGAACAGAAAATAGTTCGGTATTTTTTAACAATCAAAGTCATAATTCAACTCTACACTCACAATCCCTGTTTGCAACTTAAAATCCCCTGTCTCTTTTTAGTATGCAATTTAAATTTTTGTTTAAGTTTCATATTTAGCAATATGATGCTGATATCTTAGCATCTTAAATTTTCATATCCCTTCATGTCTATTGACATGATATAGTTGGCCATTTTGCATAAAATGATGCATTACATTGAATGGTGAAGCACAACAAGCTTGCGTAATGTTTTGTTCAATACTAGAAAAATGAAATAGCACTATGTCTCCAAAGGTATATCTCAGGCAAAATGTATTCAACTTTCATACATTGAATTGTAGAGTTACATTATTTTATATATTTGTTACTATTGCCCATAATCACATTATGTATTACATATACTTTTTTACATATATAAGTTTACTTAACATTGTGATAATTTAAGCATAAAAATATTCTACAAGAAATTATTCATTGTTTGTTGATAAATACCTGTGTTGCTTTTCATTATGTTGTCTTTTTCTCATTACTGTTATTATTATTATTATTATTATTATTAAATGTATAGGTATACAGTGTGTTGGAAACCTAATGAGCACTGTGCCTAAAGCCTTAACCAAGAAAAAGGATGAAAGTGCCTTGTAAGATTGTATAATGTATGGCATCATCATTGTGTTTTTTTCTTTTCTCTTGTTCCATTTAAAAAGAGAATAACATAAGACGACACTGCAATAAAAAGTATTACCAATATCATTTTCATCTTCTATTTCCTAATAGGTGAGCCTATCCTATAGCATACTTTCTTTTACATGAATACTTTATTTTACTCTGTTATATTTTTATGTTCCATAGCTGCCAACCAGTACATAAAACAACTTATTCAGTATGTCGTTTTTTGAGTGCATAATCCTGTATGAAGCTTGAAAAGTATGTATATTTGAGGATTAACTGTAATTTTTGTTAAAAGAAACCCTAAACCAACACCAGAGACTCGTCAGTTGAGGTGACAATCAGGAAACGTCATTCAGAGCGCAAATCTACTGTCACTGCCAGTGTCACACTTCGCCAGAAAGGCCAGCGTTTTCTGAATATTACGGGCGTCATGCAAATTAGAATTTGTTGGCGCGGTCAGAGTCTGTTTTCGATATGTAAAAGTTGACAGTTATGATTTCTCACTCTTTATTTTCTATTTTCTTTTTTCTCTTTTGGTGTTTTGGTTTGAAGGGGAAAAAAGAAAGGGGGTAAGGGATTACATCATTATCAGATATCAGGTTGAATGAAGATTGTTTTCTGTTGGGGAGCGGGGGGGGTCCTATGGTTTCTTTTATTTTTCTATGTTGTTTTTTTTTTTGGTGGGGGGGGATTATTATTCAAACTGATGTGCCTATAATGAACTGTAATTAATATTACTATTATTATTATTATTATTATTATTATTATTATTATTATTATTATTATTATTATTATTATTATGTGTTTAGTTGTTTGGATTGGGAGGTTATTTGTCTTTTTCTTTTCCTGTCTGTTTTATTAATTTTCTTCTTACTGCCAATTTACTTGATTTTAGAAGCTCACATTTTCATCAACAGCCATGGTTTTTATACATGTACGAATTACAATGTGATGGTCATGAACCCATCGATTTGAGGGAATTCTGATATTATTTAAAATTCATATTTGTTATCCCAATAAAAGATTTTCTTCACACTAAAATTTAAATGGAAGTTTTGGCTATTCTCATTGATGTTTTTTTCTTCTCCCAAGATATATACATTTTCAACATGTTTCATTGTGTTTATATTTATATACATAAAAAACTCCCTCACATAAAACAGGCAAACTCAAATGGATGGTGGAATAATTCTTTATTCGCACTCTCCCTTTGTTAAAAAAAGGTCAACTCTCCCTTTGACCCAAAAAAAGAAAATTTTAGAGCTGCTCCTTTATGAACTTTTATTCCAAAACTATTTTTTTCAATGTTAGAATAGTTGCCAAAGTCTCTCCCAGCTTTACATTATGTCTTGACACCAATTTCAGGGAAATCTTTGGAGAAGATTCATTTGTGCCACTATTATCCTCATTGACTGATTCTTCCTTAGAATCGTTTCTATCACCATCATCCTTGAGACTAGATGATTCTGCAGTTACTGATTCTTCCTTAGAATCGTTTCCATCATCCTTGAGACTAGATGATTCTGCAGTTACTGATTCTTCCTTAGAATTGTTTCCATCATCCTTGAGACTAGATGATTCTGCAGCCACTGATATTTCCATAGAATTGTTTCCATCATCCTTGAGACTAGATCCTGCAGCCACTGATATTTCCATAGAATTGTTTCCATCATCCCTGAGACTAGATGATCCTGCAGCCACTGATATTTCCATAGAATTGTTTCCATCATCCTTGAGACTAGATGATCCTGCAGCCACTGATATTTCCATAGAATTGTTTCTATCATCCTTGAGACTAGATGATTCTGCAGTTACTGATTCTTCCTTAGAATCATTTCCGTCATCCTTGAGACTAGATGATTCTGCATTCACTGATTCGTCCTTAGAATCGTTTCCATCATCCTTGAGACTACAAGATCCTGCAGCAACTGATATTTCCATAGAATTGTTTCCATCATCCTTGAGACTAGATGATTCTGCAGTCACTGATTCTTCCTTAGAATTGTTTTCTGTGTTTTGTAACATACCAGTGACCATCTCACTGAGCTCTTGACTAGTGAGGAGAACAAGGGTTCCATCCAATTGTAGAACTCTGTGAAGGAATAATTTAAATTGCAACGGTTTTTGTTAAGTGCTTTTAGAATGCTTCTTACGTTGAAAAATAAAGAAAGAAATATTTAAGAAGTACTTTAAAACCCAGCTCCCTTCTTTGCCCTCGCATCACCCCGCTAGTGCCCACGATGCATACGCCCTCGCATCGCCCACAATGGATAGGGCCTCGTATCGCCCGTGATCGAATACAGCGTACTTGTTGCCTTGTGACGCCTACATTTCGAATCACTCAGCTCTCTTTTTCCAGCTAGTTGAATTGTAGAGTAATTTCCCTTCTTTTTTTTTTTTTTCCATGTTTGATTGCATACTTCTATTAGTGTAACATACCAAATTAAAGTTCAATTATCTGTCTATACAACTGGCATTTTTTTGATGTTTGTAATGTACATTGTTTGTGTGTAATGGGTTTTTAATTGTCTTGCTTTTATTAAGAGTTATGTCCCTTGTCTTGAGGAAATGAGTTAGCACAGGTAAATACAGTGAGGACAGCAGGGCAGAAATTGATAGGGCTTCTGAGGGCAAGAAGGTTAAAAAAAACATGAAGTTCAACATTAAAATTGACATAAAAAAATCACCATTGCGTGTTGTAAATACTACGGCAAATCAAGGAGGGAGGCTATAAATCCATCTTTATCTTTATCATCACGCTGTCTGGCAGGTAGAGTAAGATTCACTGTTGACAGCCTATGCTAGACAATGACCATTGTTTGCTTGGCCCAGGCAGATCGAATTGGCACCTTGCCATCTGCCGGGTAGAGAGAGTTTGCTATCACTATCAGCACCTATTTATTATAAGTGAGAGGCGTGGCTTGATCATCTACACATCTGGTTTAATTGAAATGCCTTTGTATTTGTAATCCACGAAAAACTCCCGTCTGTCTTGGCAACTTTGACAAGTTAAGTATGTTAAAAATGATGTTGCTACCCAGGTCCTGGCATATTGTTAAGGTGCCAATTTATAACTTTTCCTGAGCTAGCATGTTGATGGACGGACCCTGGTGGTAGGCGGCATGTTCTTAGACCGCTACTACTGTAGTATAAAGCGGGCGGTTGGCGGGCTCCGTTGGTAGGTCCTATTTCTTTCCTTTCCTTCCCTTCTTTCACTTATCTTTCATCTTGCTGTTTCCTCTTAATTCACCCTGAGATCACTGCAATGGTGGACAGGGTAAATTTCAATGAAACAGAAGACAGTAGTATATAACCAATGCTAGAGTTGAATCAAAGTTACGGCATAATCTCATTATTTTCATGTCCATTTCTTAAGTTATTTAACTTCATAATAAAAGATGAGGTGTGGCGTCGTGGGCCGAGTGGTTAGGCTGCCGAGGTCCCAGGTTCGAATCCTAGCAGCTAGATCTGATGTTGTGTTCATTGGGAAAGACACTTTTACACACATTTTTCCCACTCCATCTAGGTGCATATAGGTACAGGCCCTAGCCTGGGAGAAAAACTGATGTCAGAATAGCAACCTGTCCAGGAGGTGATTATTATCACCTGTTCTGCTTCACGCTACAGAAACCAGGCTCTATGGGCCATAATGGCCTTGAAGGAGTTTACTTTCTATAAGAAACGGAACAAATCACATAATAATAATATGTATAAACCATCATTAAAAACTATCAAAACATTACCATACCTTGTCATTTCTACAAGGAAAGAGAAATAAAATCTGTCCGCACTTGAAGATGTGAAATATTTCTGGTTGAAAGGTGCATCACACACGACAGCCTTTACTGCACAATCCTTGAAAGGTAAACCTGAAAGTATGTAGTGTGTAAAAATGTAGACAACATTTCATTCTGCAAGGTACGAAGTTGAAAATGACAACTGAAGACAATCTATAGACAGTATAGAGGACATAAGCCAAAGACAAAGTTCCTTGAAGGCCATTACAGCCCATAGAGCCAGAGCTTATCCCGGTTTCTGTAACATGAAGCGGGAACGGGTGATAATAATAATCACCTCCATGACAAGACGCTAGGTTTTACTCCCAAGCAAGTGTTTGAACCCATTTGCATATGGGTCAGAATGGGGAAAATGCATGTTAAGTGTCCTTCCCAAGGAACACAATGTCAGGGGGTTATTATTCAAAAGTAGAGCATTAAGTAATTCTTATTGTTCCTTCACCAATATTTGTGGGAAAGAAGCATTCAAATTATGCTTTTTTCTTTCTTTATCAGTTCCCATTCTACCTTTCGGTGTATGGGTTCAGATGCCCAATATGATCTTTCTCCAGGATGCCCTATCCTGGCATTTTCTGTTTCCTTCCAAAAAATTTCTATGCTTCAATGCCTCTTTTATATCTTCTTCCCACTTTCTCCGAGGTCTGCCTTTTGCTTTTTTACCTTGGGCTTTAGCACTGTATACTGATTTAGCTATTCTATTGTCATTCATTCTGTTTACATGCCTAAACCATCTCAATTGATTTGTATCTATCTTAGTTTTTATGCCATCTGCTTTGGTTTGATCTCTTATTGTTGTCTTTCTGATTTTTGTCTCTTTTAGTTTTCCCTACATCTCTTCTTAGATATTTCATTTCAGCTGCCTGTACTCTACTGTATTCTCTACTGTCTAAAGTCCAATTTTCGCTGCCAAAGAGGAGAGTAGGACAATAAACTGTATTGTACACTGCAATTTGGTTTTTTGTTAAGAATTCTTGCTTACCTATAAATGCCTTTCCTAGATGGTCAAATATTGCACTTGCCTTCTGGATTCTCTGGTTGATTTCTTCTCTTAGTTTTCCCTCTGAGTTAATCATTACTCCTAGGTAATTGTAGCTTTGAACTTGTTCTAAACTCTCCCTGGCCAATTTAGGATTTTGTGTTTTAGCTTCCCTAGTTACTAGCATTGTTTTGGTTTTCTTTGCATTTACTCTCATTCCTCTTTTTGTTTCGTTCATTGTTCATAATGTTGATATTCGACTGAAGGTCACTTTCTCATTTTCCAAACAGAACTAAATCATCGGCAAATGAAAGCATTGA
Source organism: Doris montereyensis (assembly GCA_037039925.1). NCBI lineage: Eukaryota > Metazoa > Mollusca > Gastropoda > Nudibranchia > Dorididae > Doris > Doris montereyensis. Next base: position 26,818 of record JAXRKP010001205.1, read on the forward strand.
TACATTTACTGGTTTGAGCTTCCACATACCTACATTCATTTTCTTCATTTTTGAGGATGCCTTTGCGACTGAATCCATAAATGTGATAAACAAAAGAGGACTTAGGATACAACCCTGTCTTACTCCTATATTTACATCAAATTCTGCAGATATGTTTCCAGCTACTCTCACTGCACATGTTGGTTTATTGTAAAAACTTTTAATGGTTTCTATTAAATTTTCCTCTACATTGTGTTCTTTTAAGGAATCCCATAGTCCGTCCCTCCTCACAGTGTCAATTGCCTTTTCTAAGTCAACAAAACACAGGTGCAAGTCAATGTTTCTCTCAAGGAATTTTTCTATTATTTGTCTAATTAGAAATATGTGGTCTTGTACACTTCTTTCTGGTCTAAATCCACTCTGATGCTTTTCAATCTGATCCTCTACTTTTTTCATTAGTCTCATTTCCAGTATCCTGGCATGTACTTTTCCTGGAACGCTAAGTAGTGACATCCCTCTATAGTTTGAGCATTCCATAGTTGATCCTTTCTTATGTATCGGTACTACCGTTTCCTTTTTCCAGTCGTCTGGCACCTGTTTGGACTTACATGCTTGTTGGCATATTGCATGTAGTAGTTTGTCTGCCTCTCTCCCTTGGTTTTTAATCATTTCTGGATAAACTTGATCTGCTCTGGGACTTTTCCTAATTTCACTTTTCTTACAGCTGTTTGGAGTTCTTCCATTGATATATCTACATCTTCAGCTGTCTCCTCTGGATTACTTGTTACTCTTACTAATTGATCGTTTACTCCTTGTTTCATACATTCTGGAGGGATCATGTAATTGGTGAAAATGCTTTCTCTTTATTTCCATGATTTCGCTGTCTTCTTTCATTATTTCCCCTTTGGCATTCTTAATTTGTCGATGGGCATGCTTTGGTCTTTCTCATGCTCTTCGTTGCCCCTTGAACAGCTTTTGATTTCCTTGATAGCTTTCTTGAAATCTTTGTCCAAACTCTTCCATTGTTCCTGTTTTGCTTTCCTAACTTCCTCTTTGGCGATAGTTCTTTTATTCACGTAATCTATCCTATCCTCTGGTCTCTTTGTTTGCAAGTATTTCTTCCAGACATCCTTCTTTTCTTTGATCTTAGTCTTGACATTCTCATTCCACCATGCTGTTCTATTCCTATCCCCTTTCATTTATTTCCTACCACAGGCCTCTTCAGTGCAACTGAGGAGTGTTTCTTTGTACATTTGCCACTTTTCTTCTATTGTGCTATCATTCGGATCCATCTGTCTTTCACTGATAAATCTTTTTATCCTAGATTGGTATACCTGTTTTACTACTGGTTTATTTAGTTCCTCTATTTTGAGTTTAGTAGCTTTCTTCTCTTTCCTTTTTGTTTTCTTCAGTCAGTAATCTCATTTTGGCAACCACTAAGTGATGATCACTAAATATTCTGCTCCTCTGTTTACGCTTGCATCCAATGTACTGTAAAAAAGAGAGCGGCTAACTATTATGTAGTCTATCATTGACTTTTCACATCTGTCTTCATTTACTCTTGTATATTTGTCGATATCTTTATGAGGAAAAATTTTGTTGACTATTTTCATGTTATTCTTTAGGCAAAAATATAATAGTCTCTCCATTTGGAGAAGTTGTCTCTCCTTCTTTACCTATTACTCCTCCTGACGTTTCTACATTGTTGCTTACTCTAGCGTTTAAATCTCCTAAAACCATTAGTTCCTGTTTGGGTTTAAGATTCTCTGCAGCTATTTGTAAATCGTTTTCGAAGATATCTTTTTCTTCTTTAGTTGCGTCTTTATTTGGACCATAAGCTATTAATAAATTAATTTCTCTTTCTTTTGGTTTAATATTTACCTCTAATAGCTGTGGGCTTATAAATTTCCCACTTTCTAGTAGCTTTTCATACCTTTTATGCACTAGGAAGCCTACTCCTGCTGTAGCTCTATCTTTGACATCTACTCCTGAGAAGATTAAAATATAATTCGGTCCTACATTTTCTATTCCTTGTCCTTTTTTCTTGGTTTCTGTAATGGCCAAAATATCTTTGAATGTTTCCATTTCTTCAACTTATTCTAACTCTTTTCCATTTATTGCCCTAACATTCCAGCATTCAAATTATATGATGATTTACATAGTGGTGTGGGACAAGTGGCAAAATAAATATCGTACAACTAAATAAAAAGACAAGAAAGATAACACAATTATGTAACATTATCTTTGACTTCAACACATGTATATTATGACCACGTACATAGGGCATTAGCTTGCAGGAAATGGACACGCTTATTGAAACCGGCTAGTTGAACATTCTCAATGGCTGACGCTAGTTGACTTGGATCGTTGTCCACACCCATGTAATTTGCTTCCTGGTCACAATAATAATAGAAAATTATAAGTGGAATATTTTAAAATATTAACAATTTTAGCATTAAAACATTTTAATTCTTGGGTATTTTCCATTAGTATTACACTTTCATAATCTTCTCATTACTTAATTTGTCTGTTTGATCTTCTCATTATTTAATTTGTCTGATTGATCCTCTCATTATTCAATTTGTCTGTTTGATCTTCTCGTAATTCAATTTGTCTTGTTGATTTTTCGTCATTTAGTGTGTCTGTTTTCCTAACTCTCAATGCTATTACCATTCCGTTTTCTTTCTTTTCTTGGCCCATCTAAAAAAATGTAGCATAATCCTTCTGTCATTTTTCTTTTAATACAATTATTTTGCTTGTAAAAATATGAATAATTTCAAAGAGTAAATAGTGATAACCCATCCCTAACTTTAATGTTATACACTAAATAAAGCACCTCATGTTATGCAAGTTCTTAAACGATGTCTGTCATATTAATATAATATGAGTGTGGTATTCATAAATAGAAATTAATATCACATCACGATCAAAGCAGGTAAGACATACCAAATAACAATTTCAGTCTCAATATGAACACTATTGTACTTTCATGACAAATATAAAAAGTTCATAGCAGTATGTAAATAAATCTGACCAAAGTTGTTCGGTTTTATAAATAGAATATATGACTAAATCTAGCAGAAGCTGTTCAGACCTCTTTTCAAATCTTTTGTACTGAATGAAACCAACCTGCAGCTCTGAGCAAGACTCCATCAAGAGAGTTCCCTTTCCACACATTGGATCTAATACTGTGTCCCCCATCTGTCAGACAAAGCAATTCAATCCGGGTTTTCTTTTTAAAAGGTTAGCTTCACAAAGGTTATAGAATGGTTATTGTACGGGTGTTGAGTTTAGTTAAAAAGAAATTGTCTTTGTCTAAACATATCTCAACAAAACTTAAGAGGAAAACATGGCAACTAATAACATAATACAGTCTACCACAGTTAATCAAAAACTGTCCGTCGCCGCAGAGAATGTCGGATTAGACAGTTTGTTCGATTAACGACTTTGCATTTACAGAGACAGGTTTGCAGGAGCTGAAATCTCAGAGAGTGTGTAATAGCGACAACACATTTCAACAAGAGACAGAGAGAGACAGATAACCGTAGAGAGAGAGAGAGAGAGAGAGAGAGAGAGAGAGAGAGAGAGAGAGAGAGAGAGAAGAAGAGAGAGAGAGAGAGAGAGAGAGAGGGGGAGAGACAGACAGAGAGAGAGAGAGAGAGAGAAAGAGAGGAGGAGAGAGCGAGAAGGGGGGGGAGAGAGAGAGAGAGAGAGAGAGAGAGAGAGAGAGAGAGAGAGAAAGAGAGACAACAAAGACAGAGATAGACAGAGCAGACCTGCATTACATATAGGCAAGCATTCCTAGCTGTCTCGGCCGGTCTCCAGAAACAAAAGGTGTAAAAACAGAACACTGATGAGTTGAGTTCACAGGAAAGATGTTGCCTGTCATGACTTATGGTTCATTTCAAAGCAAATGATTTGACACCCGGGGGCCGTGTGATATAGAATACAAGGCCACGCGGATTAAGGATTGCAGTTTGTGAAGGTTTCTGATTACTCTGAAATCCCTTAGGTGCGGAGAATGTCGAATTAACGGACAACGGGATAACTACAAAGTATTAAATTGTCTTCGAAAACGAGTGTCCAAGTCGGAATTGCGAATTGTCAGATCTCTTATAAAGAACAGGGAGAGATTTATTTTGTACCCAACAATTGCATCAGATTAGACAGTATGTTCAATTAATGACGGTCTGATTAACGACAGTCCGATTAACAGTAGTAAACTGTGATTGATGATTGATTTGAATGTTTCAAAATTTCTACCAAATGAAGAATGCATTCTACATTGAAGCAAAACTTAGTTAATTGTGACTGCAGCGAAGATCAAAAGAATTAAAATTAAAATCTTACTTCAATGTTGGCCATACTTGTCATAATCCAGGCAATTGGACCCCTTAATCCAGGATCATGCAAATAAATTCTACGAGACAAAGGCACCCTGAGAATAAAATATATATACAATCATTTGCACAATTTAACGAAATGCTGAAACAAATTTCAGAAGACTAACATTCAACAGCGATTATGTTAGAAGAGACTCTTTAAAACTTATTTATAACTTGCACTGAAAGAAGAATTTGAGCATCGTTTTTAGGTTTATTTTTGTGTTGTTTTGTGTTGTTTTTTTGTTGTTGTTGGGGTGGGTTTTTTAGGGGGAGGAGGAGGGTGTGGATGAAAATCATGCAAGTCAATTTCTTACTTGAAAAAATAACATTCAAGTAATGACAAACCTTGTCAATGGAATTCCTATAGTTACATACTGATCACTGATATGTAGACACAGCTGTGAATTCAAAGGTAAAAGAAAATAGAAATGATCAAAGCAATAAATCATTAACAAAAGTATCATAGTCATAGAAAGTTTGGAGTATTTTGAAGACAAATAGATGACACCAGTTTCAAAAACCTTTGAACACAGAAAAACAAACACAAAAGAAAACCAATGCAATACATGATGTCAACACTTTTCCCCTTCACAACCAATATGAAATCTATTTTAGGACAAATTATATTGAAACCAAAATTTCATTGTTTTAATCCTTTCGTGTTTACAATAATCGGAGGCCACCTTGTTCTGTACGTTCAACTTCCTCTCTGCTGTGGCAATCCGGTCTGTTTACATTTTTTCTGACTTCCTGCCAGCTCATCTTCCCAAAAGAATTGTGATCGGTCTGCACTTTCGCGCCACTACCTTCAGTTGGTCACATATAGCTGCCCTGACCTTTAATCTCATATTCTATTCTAAATTTAGAACAATAGCATCATTTATGTGAACAATTAGAACTGACAAAACAAGAGGTGTGTCACTTGTCGGTTTCTGTCGGCTTGAACAATGTGGCCCTGTATTGGCAGGTGTCGGTTTCTGTCGCTTTAAACTTTCAGTGGGGTTTTGCGCAAGAACATACCTCATATGTTGGGTCTTTTAAATCAACTTTCCAACCAGTGGCCTTAGAAACACGCCATGACAAATCTTTGCCCAGCTTCTGTTGAATGAAAAGGTCACAATACTAGATATATCAGCTTTTTCTGAAAATGATTTCTACTTCTCTTTCAAATATATGGTACAGTCAAGTTCCTTCAAGGCCATTATGGCCCATACAGCTGGAGCTTATCCCAGTTTCTATAGCATAAAGTGTAGCAGGTGACAATAATCATTCATGGACAAGATGCCAGGCTGATGCAGGTTTTACTCCCATTTGCACTAGGGATGAGTGAGGAAACTGTCTGTCAGGTGTTTTCCCAAGGAACACAATGTTGGAACCTAGCTTTGCTAGGATTCAAATCTAGACCTCATGATCCGAAGACTGGCAGCCTTACCACTCAACCACTAACATTGCCCTTCAAATATATGAAACATACTACATGTACTTATCAATTAAATATTTTAAGAGGTATTTTATTGGATAGTATGTCCAAAGATGGCTATCAATGTTTGAAATCTCAGTTCAAAATATTGACATATGAAAAATATAAAAATTAGATGATGATTTTAAACAGTTGATTATAGTATCTCATTTCATCAAATAAATTAGTTCACAGTATATAACTTACAAAAATAAGTATATATAAGTTTAAAATATAAAATATCCAAAGGATATTGAGACAGAAGTAGGCCAAAGAAGATGGAGATGGATAGGCCATGCCTTTCATAGGCTGGAGGGAAGCATAGCCAAGAGAGCCCTATAAAAAACAGAGAACAGAGAAATTTAACGTGTGTTCGTCTATGGCCTATACCCTGACAATGGGGATGAATCATCATCACCATCATCATATACATTACTAAAAGACACACAAAACGTCCTTGCAGTTAAGTCATACTATTTTAAAATAACTATTTTAAGTTTCTATTAGTTTCTTGTAAATAAAAATGCTACTCACCCTTAAATCCAACCATTTGCGAATTCGTCCAGAGCATTTAATTGAAAATCTGAAAGAAATATCACAACCCACAAGTTCATTTTTGTCCACTATAGTTGTATTTGGTTTTGTATTCAAATTTATCCAAGCAGCTGCAATACTCAGAATCTTTGTCACAAATGTGACAAATTTTCCCCTGCCCATTTACTTGCTGGGAAACATTGTCACAAACGCTTTGACTACGATGATCATCTGTGACATAATTTTGCTGCAGTTTAGCCTTTTAAACACTTGATGTCCTTCTGGCTTTGATTCTCTTGAAGTGATTTTCCTCTTGATACCATGTGGACTATTAGTTAAAGACATAAGCTGCTGTAGCACACACTGTGCAAAGGCATAGCTCTCTCCATGGGATATTTCATCCATAAGCTTATTCAGAAAGAGCCTTTTACCTGTGTATGAATGATAAAATAAATATATAAATGTAATAATACATGTGTATGAATGATAAAATAAATATATAAATGTGATAACACATGTGTATGAATGATAAAATAAATATATAAATGTGTTACACAGGATAACATCAATTTTTCTTTATTTCGAAATATTCAGTGCATTCTAAGTTAAAATAGCCTAGTTTAAGGGCAGGAAGATTTTTCTTTCATAGTCAATCCTTTGGATGTTGAGTTATGTACAACTTTGGTAAATAATAGAAATTATCAACATCTTCTAAGATGAGTCCTTGATATCACTTGTAAAGTAGAATAAAGCAAGTCGCATATTCAAATGTAAGCAGGGGTAGAGTTCTAATTTTTCTAGGCATATGGCATGATGTGGTAGCTTTCCATGCCGCCATTACTTTCGCCTAGTTTGAATAGACCTAGCTACCCATTTCACTGCATGGTCGACAGGAGGGCCAGAAAAATTTGCCTGGACTAGGAAACAAACTCGGACCTCCTAAGTGGTAGTTTGACGCTCTATCAACTGAACTACCAGTGCCTTTCATGTATTCTAATGAAATCATTTGTTTTCAAAGGCAAGTTTTGTCATTTCATTACTAAAGTTTTAGACATTTTCTAGAACAACGAGTGTGGCTTCACATCTTGTTTACAGAAACAATACCGTTTTAAAAACAAAAATATAAATTTGCCACTTTACGAGTGCTGGTATCCATTTGCCCTGTGTCAAGTTGAAAAATGTGGATTTGGTGTCTATCCCAAAGAAAACAACATCAGCCCTAGCATTGCTAGAATTTGAACCGAGAACCTCACAATCATAGTGGCCAAGTAGTAAGGCTGCCGGACTTAGGATCATGAGTTCCTGGGTTTAAATCCTAGCAAAGCTAGGTCTCACGTTGTGTTCTTTGAGAAAGGCTTTAATACGCATTTTCCCCCACCCGAACCAGGTGCAAACGGGTGCAGTACAAGCGTTAACTTGGAAGTAAAAATATGTGTCACACTAGCATCCTGTCCAAAAGGTGATGGATTATCATCTGTTCTGTTCTGCTTCATGCTATAGAAACCGGGATAGGCTCCAGCTCTATGGGCCCTAATAGTCTTAAATGGAGGTACTACTACAATCATAAGTCCAGTAGCCTAACCTCTAAGCCACTAACACCACTATACAATAGTTATAGTAATCAGTCAAAAAACAATTTTCTAGCATAATAAAACTATGTACTTCTTTTTTTACAATAAAACAGAGACAAGTCAATGGTAAGAAAACAAACTTAAAGGGGCTAGGTATAGAAAAAAATTGAACTATCAACTTTAGAACTGAGTAAAGTGCTTTTTAACACGTATACATTTTGAGTAGGCTTACTTAATACAAAACTAAAGCATTTAATAATTAATGAGAGTGGCGTTGGCGGCCGAGCGGTTAGCAGCGTCCTGTCCAGGAGGTGATTATCATCACCTGTTCTGCTTCACGTTCCAGAAGCCAGGATAAGATCTGGCTCTACGGGTGGTAATGGCCTTGAAGGAACTTTGCCTACTTAATCATTGGTCCAAAGGGAAAGAAAAGACTAGAGGACTTTATGATTATACCTGCCCCTTATTATTACTTTGATTGAAATAATTAAAGATTAATTTGGATCCACATTTTCATGTTTATGGAGGAAGTATATTTTTTAAACTGAGGCATTGCAAACTTCATTTTGCAGATTGAAATCTTAAGTCTTTTTCATGTTTATCTAGAGTATGGTACCTTTAATAAATTCTGTATTCTTGTAGTTTGAAATGGCAACAAAGATCCTTTCTACTGATTTCAGTTTAAAGATGTCTTCCAAACTGAATGAAGACTTATCTTCAAACCTAAAGAAGATCTTACCATCCCGAGGTTCAATCTGAATAAAACCAAAATACATAAAAAGTTCAAAGTTATGATCATGGTTAATTAGGAACATGAGAGCACAAAAGACATACTCCTAGAAATAACATTGGGAAAAAACTTCTGTTTAAAAGGAGTGATTCAGATGCATAATATGTCGAGGAGAACGTATTTGAGAATGGAACGTCATTTAGATACGAGCCGGGTACTAAAACAATGCACACAACAACAAAAAGTGAAAAATAATCAATTCAAGCTACTTCATATTATAAGTTTTATAAGTGATCTACATATAACAAAGAGAAATACAAGTTTTTTAATAAAATCTGTATCAGACTAAGGTAGCTGTGACTGGAGCCAACACCATCAGGCCTACAAATAAGAAATTGAAAATGAACACAAAAAAGTAGCCTGTTCTGTGGCTGCTCTAATTATTATACAAAAAAACAAAAAAGGAAGGACCCTTGGAAACATTAAGATGATGGATACCTCTGTAAGAACACTGCAGAAGTAAAGAAATTATTTTCTTTAAAACTACAAACAATCAAAGTTTATCCCATGAGATCATTTTTAACATAATGCAAGAGCAATTAGATCAGGCTGCCAAAATATAAAATACAAACATGCCCATAAATATTGTTGGATTATGATTTTCTTTATCATAAAGCTGCGTCTCTTGAACTTTGATTGCAGTTAACTAAAAAATCACGATGTCGGTTACGGGTGATATTAAGTACAACTATTAGATCAAATTAGTACTCGATACTGAAGTTAGGTTGACTTTTTACATCGTACTCGATACTGAAGTTAAGCAGGGTTTTTTTTATTGTAATGACCGGAAATTGAGAAATTAGATCTAGTAACAATAAAAAATGTTGTTGATCACAGACAAAACAATCTTTTTCCAATCAATTAAAATGTTGACTTGCTCCAAGAGTTTCTTCAGTAAGAACCTAAAGCAGGCTATTTGAAATATACATGTGAAGTATGGAGATTGTGGGTGCAGTGGTTTTCTGAGTTATAAGCGGTCAAAGTTAGAGACGTTCAGCTTTTATGTAAATATCATTGTAAAGTAAGACAGTGGAACAAACTCCCAACAGATAAGAAAATAACCAGTAGCATATGATCAAAGTGAAATCAAATATATGTAGCCCTACTACTCTAAAATCCTAATGTGATTAACCATTATATTTACTTGGTGCATTTCATTGAAATTTATCCCAACCACCATAAGCAGTAATCTCGAGGTGAATTAAACGGAAACAGTAAGACGAGAGATAAGTTAAAGAAAGAAAAGAAAGAAGTAGGACATACCAAAAAGCACCCATCGACTGCCACATAATACTCAGTAATTAACATCTTTAACTATCACGAAGAAGAAGATCATCAAAGCTAAGGAGAAAGAATGCAACCCTTATATTTTCATGTTAATGGACTCTGAAAAAGTATATAATTGACAACTTCACCTCATCGGATTGAGAAACAATATGGGCAGACAGCTTGCTCCTTATTTCATGCATTACAAAGCTTTCTGTACCTCTGCCAGCCGTAACATAAAACATGTGACAAGGAGCAAGATCCATGTTTCTGGAAGGAAGAAAATCTTTCAATAGTTGAACACAAACAAACAAAAATAACACAATGATACATTAATCTGATTTTGTTGTATTTAGATAGTTTGATTTTTCACTGTGGTAGACGGCAGCACACGGCAAATAACACACAGCATAATAACTCAATGAGTGTTGAATTTAACATCCCTGGTGACTTTCTTGATGTGATGAGCCCCGTTCTTGGCTTTACCAGTTGATCACGATGATCCATGCTCAGAACTCTTTCAGTTTATATTATACAGTCACGTCTCCAAAATTTGAATATATACCTCCATTCATAGTAATTTATCCAGACTATTAAATTACCGATCTAAAGGGCACACTTTGAATCAGTGAATGCCTTCAAAACTTATAGTAATGAAGGCATGGTACATTTTTTTCTCCGAATCACAACTATCATAAAAATATATCTTTCATTCATCACAATGAAGCTCCCAACTTCTTATATGAAGTATTCAAAATAGTGTTAAGTATAAAAGTCAGCAATCAGCACATTTGGTCATGCATTGTGGAATTTCAATAACGATTCAAATTTTAACCCCCAATTCAAACATAAGTAAACATTTCAGCTGAGACTACAGATTTAAGTTATTATGCAATGCAATGACATGAAATAATATGTTGACAAAAGATGAGACAAACACTTACAAAGGAATAGACAAAAAAACATCTTTTGGTATCAAAAGAATCAAACCCGCAACTTTCACGTCTACACCCATTTCCTCATCATGAAGAAAGTAAAGTGTACCACTAACAAAGCTTACCAAACGGAGGTTTAAGTTTGATTCCATTGGTGCCCAAAAGGTCTTTTTTCTGTCTATTCCTCTGTATTTGTTTGATTTTCTTCTTCTTTTCTTCTTTAATATTATTTAATTTCATTTGTTCAGTACTATTGACATTCCCTTTACCTCGCAGCTTGTCTAGCCAAGCCATTCATGAACTGATGAACATAAAAATTTAAAAGGCTTTTAAAATGGTCTGTTTTGGAGGGTTAAAAAAAAAAAACATCACTAAACACAATCTTGTTTTGAAGTTTGATCCATGTGACAATGAAGGTTTGGCATTCAGTAACAATTTATGTTTTACTATATCACAGACTTAATTAAATTACTGAAGTTCGTGTGTCAGGGATGGTGATAGATACAATAATGTTAAAATAATGATAATGACTGGATCACAACTACGGATAAAAAGGATAAACCTTCTCGAAAATACATGTAAAATGGGGTGGGGGGAACATACATTCTATCATATGTGGACAGTGTTGAATACTTAAGCATGAGCCATGGAAACCAAATAGAATGTGGAGAGTGTAAGATTTATTTACCTTGTTGTTATTATATGAGAAAGGCTGGGTCTTCAGCTAGTTTTCTACTTTATAGATTCTTACTTTTACTTTCGTTTTCACTACAACATTGATCCATATTATGTTTTAGTAGTTTCCAGCTGCTATCACAGTACACGTCCTCAAGCGCATCTCTAATGCCGATACATGTCTCAACGCTTCAGATTTTATTTTTGATATATCAAAATCCTTAACTTCGTAAATGAATCTTATAAGACTCAATAGGACATGTGTTATTACATAAACATATGGAAATAATGAATGCCATAGAAATCCCCGTTCCAAAATGTAACATAATTTGATGTGATGAACCACATCAATATAGGTTCATTAAAAATTGTAACTTGTGGGATGACATTGACGGAGTCGAAATTCGGATGACAGACACCGACAGCAATGATGGCATTCACACTCTCATCACAGCTCAGACAATGTGGAAATATATTCCGATGTTCAAATTTCGTTGTGAGTCCATTCTGAAATACTTCATCTATACGTGCTTTAAGTGTGTTGCGTTTAACGCATTAAATTTGCACTATAATCTAATCTAGATTAGATCTAGTCTCCCCTCCCTAGATCTAGATGTAGATCTAGATCTAGATCTTAGATCAGAATTTTATAATATAATACTTGTAATCAATACCACGATATTCTTTAATTGTTTTTGTTTTAGTATATCTAATAAATGAGTAACTATATTCTAGATATCCGCTTCTGCTAACTAGAATGGGCCCAGAATATCTATAAATTATAGTGTAATGCTCGGTCAATATCTGAGCATTGTTCGTTTAACAGGGCGCACAAACAAAACACAATCATACAATGCACAATCAAAGTGCTCTGGTGTGGATGTATTTGTGGGTTGTTTTTCTTTTGCCATACAGTCATACAGGTTGCAAAGGCCAAAGAAGTCCGGCCGAGGCACAAAACTCTGTCCACAGCTTTTTTCTTTAATAGCATTCCACACTTGAGCATGAACACATCGAATGAGCATGCACCTTTGCCAAAAAAGCATAGGAAGGGAGGTATAGTTTTGAGGTTAGGTAGGATTGAATATTTAGTATTTTGTGTATCATTTTCCATCCCAGTTTAAGGATCTGAGCAGTATTTGGCACGAACAAGAAGAATTTTATTGATGACGTTTTACATGCTTATTATTAGTTAGGCTTACATTGTATTATATATATGTATTGTGTTGACCAAGTTTGACCTATCGCCTAGATCTACATTTTTTGCAAAAAATCTAAATTGGAACTTGTTTGGGTTTTTTTTTATTCTTATCAATCTCGATTTAGGTCTAAAATCTAGATTAAATTTCTACATTTTTTTCTTTTACAGTGGATCTTTTCATATTTTTTTCCTTATACTTACCTTTTATGATTATTGTTATATATTGTAATATTCATTTTTTCTTCAGGCATCCTTATCAACATCCTGTCCCCTTCAAAATGTAGGGTCCGTTAACATGCCAGGAAACGAATCAAATGTACAAGATGTGTCAGAAGGTAGTATCTGAAAAAAAAATTTCCATTTTTTTTTTGGTCAAATTTTGTCTTTCTTGAATTTCTAAATGTTGCCCATAAAAAAGGTCAGTCAGCTCATAAATCAATGGAAAGGAATTCCACAGTTGGGCACTCCCTATGGAGATGGTAAAGAGGGTTTTTACGGAGTGAGATAAAAATGTTTGAGGTTTTTTTTGGGGTGGGGGGGGCAGGGGGGAGAGAGAAAGAGTGAATTAAAGACGTTTTTTAGTTTTAGCACTTTTACATGGGATATGGTATGAGACACATAATGTTCTTTTTGGCTCACCTGACACAGTCTTGAGACTCTGATGGATTGTGCAACAATGAATAGGTCAGTTTGAACATGAACAATTCAAATATCAATGATAATAGACTGAGTGTCAATCTATTTTTTTTATCCTGCCATTTATTCTTCAACATTTTATTTTCAGCAGTTGAGAATGTTCCAAAACTGCTGTCAGAGAACTAAAATATCCTTCAGACGTAAGACCTTCACGTTTGGCTTGGCTTGAATCATTGGACACATTTGAACCTAAGAAAAGTGGAATCGTAGACCTCCATCCAGATATTTTTGCAACATACCCTCGGTAAATATTTCTAATATAGGAGGGACCGTAAATCATATCAATTTCCAACAGCCACCAGAACCACTAGAGTCGACTCCGGGTAATCGCAACAAGATTGGAGCGGCAAAATTGTTGCGAAATATCTGCAGTTGCGTTAAACAGATTTCACCATGGACCCAATATTTAGGTTATTTCACTTCTTGACGACTAGATATGTCTGTGGCAATGATTTTTGCATGGATAAATTTGTTCTCGGAGTTGCACGGACTTGCGACCATAATGAACATTCTAATCGTTGTCAAAGTTGCGTGCCTTTTAACAGATACCTCACAGCCAATAAACATACTGCAGCACTTTAGTTCATTATTTTAGGTGAGCTAGCTGTGTAGTACAAACAACGTGTGCAGCACGTGATAAATGACGTCACTTGTTTTTATCTGAATTGTCTGTCATTGGCTGCCCACTTGGATTATGGGCTGGGGAGAGTCATGTGTTACTTATACTGTACAATACCACCCTGTCTGAGTCGTCTCTAGGCAAAGCCTGTTGCGCTGTTTACTGTTTGCTAGACCCAAAATCAGTGTAATACTGTAGTATTGGTACAGTTGTTAGGCAATAACAACGTAGACATGTGAGCATCGTTTAGCAAATTGTGAAATCAGAAGGGGAAAAGCAGACCGAAAAATCCAAGGCAAGGTGTCGGCGGGGTTTGCGATTATCTGAAGAGAGTTGCGATTAACCAGTGACTTTTATAGAGAAAAATTTGGGGGGGTGGTTGCAATTAAGGGGCAATTGCAATTAACCAAGTTGCAATAAACCGGAGACGACTGTGCATATGAAATAACTGCTTCTTTCACCATGTCTGTCAATGCCAGATTTGGGCCTTGCTTCAGGTTGTTTGTATTTTTGAGTGGTTTGGGAAGCAGCGAGGGTATTGATTTCTTTACGTAAACAGAGTATGATCTTGCATTGACCATGCTGTTTTGATATTTTAAATTCCTCAGATTAAAAGGGGGACTTTGCAAACGAAAGCTGTATGATTTTTACATTCCATTCATAGTCCCTTCTTATGCTATTGCCCATTTTTGCATATATCTAGTTGATATGTAGCATTTGTGTGTATGTTGTCTTTTTAGTTTCTATCGATTTTTTTAAAGATTGTTCTTTTCATTGGGAAAAAAATCTGAGTGGTCTGTTTCTCGACATACTTTCATTCAGCAAAGTTGTCTGATTCTTTATCATTCCTATTCTTTTTTACCATTTTATTTATCTTTCGTCTGCTGCTTTGTCTTAATTCACCAAAGAGCACTGCATATAGTGAACAGGGTAAATTTCAATGAAACAAACAAAATTTAGTGTCTTTATCCTTATCATTTAATTTGTACATTTGTATACTTTTCACACCTTTATTGTATAATTGTTACTATGTTGATATTTCTTTTCATCATTTCTCTATCATGTCTTTTCTCTTGTCCTAGTCTTAAACTTTTCTTCCCTCTCCTCTATTCCAATATACACACCTCTTTCTTTCTCTCTCTCTCTCTCTTTTCTTTTTCTAGATCTAAATCTTTCATTCTCTGGTCTTCTCTGTTTGGCTCTTTCCCCCTTGCTTTCCCCTTGTATTCTCCTTTCCGTTTCCCCTTTATTTTCCCTTTTACTCATTTTTATTATCATCATCCTTTTCTTGATTTTTCTCTCTACTCGCCCTGTTTTTCCTGATATCACACTGTGTGATGCCTGCAGATGTGTAGATATTCCTTATTTGATGTCTGACAACAACAAAATGGTTATAATTATAACCGAAACATCACATGTTTGTGTTCTGTCTTTCATGTCGGAGTTATCACTTATTGTCGTTGTTCTTTTCTGAAGACAATGCTTTTTAAATTACATATCTACCTCATGTACAATTACACTGTTATAGTGATGGGTTTTTTAAGTTGTGTACCAAAATGCCCTGCATTTCTCAGGCATTTGAATCCACAGTGTCCGGCATTGAGTGAGTTAATAAAAAACAAACTTTACCGTTTGAAAAGGTATTTCATCTAATCCCTTTTCTTCTGTCATCTGCAGGATTGATATTCTTCAAAAAAACGTCCAATGGCAAAGATTTTACAGACATATTGTAAGTCAACTTCCTCAGAACAATTATTAATTTTAAGATTTAATGATCACTGTCATACTGTACTAATGGTGGGTTTCTTTATTTCATGATTTACTTACATTTTAACACGTATCTTATCTAAAGTCAAAATCTGTTTCTTTGAAAATGTATGTAATTGAAAAATGAAAATTGGATGTGTCATGGCAATAGAATGTTCCGTTAATGTTATTATTGATTTGTTGTTTCTTTGAAGGATTTGGGATGAAATATTTTTTACTTTTTATTTTATTAAGTATTCTTACAAAAAATGGATTCCTTTATCGTATTTTAAATGTTTCTTTTTTAAGGATTATGGATTCATGAAATCTCGCTGAGCTTCCAGGCGGGGGAAGAAAGCCATGGCCACAGAAAGGATCAGGGAGAGCTCGCCATGGAAGTATTAGATCACCTCTCTGGATTCGAGGTCAGTTTTGGTTGAGTTTTAATTTTTATAAGAGATTACTAAACTTTCAATACAATCCTTTTTGCTATTCCTCAAAATTATTTGGGTTCTATTATTATTTCTCTCCTTTTGATGAATGACAAGGAAAGGATTGTGGGGGATTTATTGTTTCTGTGATGTGGTGTTTAGAAAGAGGTAGTCAAATAAGTCACTCTATCAGAAGACAAGCGAAAAACCACTCTCTACTCATTTTAGAAAGCCAATGGTGCCTTTAAGGACACATTTTAAAAAGAGGAGAGGATATTCCTGCCAAGAAAGCGATGAGAGCTTACTTCATGACATCTGGAAGCAAATTTAGAGAAAGATCATTGACTACACTCCCGATGGTGATTGATAAAGATCTCTCTCGTCTAGCGCAATTGAAACTTAAAACATGGGAAGACCTTCACCAACTAAGGCCAATCACCACAAACCGAAAACAGCGGAGGATCCCATCAGTGAAAATCACAGAGAGAGCTGAGGCGGCCTTGTCCAAAGACTAGGCCACGACACAGCCATAAACAAATTAAAGGTAGTTGATAACTATGGGCTTTTTGTGATGTATGAGATTTTTAAACATAATTACACCTAGTGATTTAATAAGGGTTGAAGAAATAAATAGATTCTGTATTTATTGTCCTCAGGTTCCAAAGCTCATGGCCCAAGAGGTCCAACTAGCTATTTTTACATGCTTCCCATCCATCAAAGAGTCATAGGTCTTCAATCTGCATTAACTTGTAAATATGCTCAGGTGACTAAACATGCATTTAGTATACTAATTTTATACTCAGAATTCCCATCCTTAGATAAAGTTATTTAATGTAACTCATGTACGTATTTGTTTTCTTAAAGTAATCTCTGTCGACCATTGCGTTGATGTCAGGGTACTCATATAGGGTCATAGTGTCAATGTTTTATTTAACCCTCTTGCCCTCAGAAGCCCTGTCAATTTATGTCCTGCTGTCCTCAGTGTATTTACCTATGCTAGCTCATTTCCTCAAGACACAGAACATAACTTTTTTTTTTAAATAAGACACAATATTTTTTAATCATTACAAACAATGCACATTACAAACATTTAAAAAATGTCAGTTGTATAGACAGATAATTGAACTTTAATTTGGTATATTACACTAATAGAAATATGCAGTCAAGCATTGAAAAAAAGGGAAATTACTCTACAATTCAACTAGCCGGAAGAGAGAGCAGGGTGATTCGAAATGTAGGCGTTACTAGGCAACATGTACACTGTACTCGATTATAGGTGATTCGAGGGTAAGAGGGTTAAGCAGATGGACTAATCATTCAGTCCATGCATATGCCTGAGTTGTCACGGGCAATAAAACCATGACCATGTTTTTTTACGAGAAGGGAGTCATTGTGAAATGATGGCTGCGGGAGGTTTTGGTATGCTTTTTAATTTTGCCCGTGCTGCCTCGTTAACAAGCAAGGGATCTTTAACGTGGACAGAGGTGATCTGCACACAGGATCTCCTTTTAATCATCCGTTTCCTGTGGGACTAGGTGTCTATCCACCTGCCTGGACCAGGAAGTGGGTATGTTTACTAACCCTCTTGCCCTCAGAAGCCCTATCAATTTATGTCCTGCTGTCCTCAGTGTATTTACCTGTGCTAGCTCATTTCCTCAAGACACAGAACATAACTTTTTTTTTAAATAAGAAAATTGTTTGACCGTTGGCGGGGCTTGAATCCACAACCTTTGGGTTGAGGCCAAGACCTTGCTTCTGGACAGTTGAGTCCCCTTTTAAGTAAACAGAAAGGATTATTATATATTTTTAAGAAATTTAAAGCTAACTGACATGAAAGTGTTAAAAGAATAGACATGGATTTTTACAGAGGGATCACACTGAGGCCTAAGGTTGCTGTTATTGTGTTGACAGGATTACTGACCAGAAATGGCCTCTTCTTTTTTTTTATCTTATAAATAAATGTTATGTTATAAGGACATCTTTTTTTATGTCTTATTTCACATATTTTTCTTTTTTTGTTATGACACAATCAGTCTTATTCATTTTCTTTTATTTGTCACTATGTAAGACATTTTTGACCCCCGATGTATTCAGATGTCAAGAAAAAAAAAGTCCTAAAATGATTGCAAACAGGTTATTTTACTATTGAAAGTAGATCTACAACTTATTGATTATATTATATATTATTATACCTTACATGGTCCTCGGAAGAGAGCTTCAATTTTCTGTTGTAATATTTTTCATTTTCAGAATGACCTAGTCATCGTTGAATCCCTGGATATTCCAACTGACGACCCTCAAGTTAGTTTTGTGCTTTTTAAATCCATGTTTATTGATTGTTCTAGTTACCTTTGCAGTTTTCTATCTCTTCAGCATTTTCAAATCTTTGTGAACATAAACTTTATACCTGAACTGAAGTATATGGTTTAGCTAGACTTAGTTTTAAAACATTTGTAGTGGTAATTGCTGCAAAACAAAACAAAATTTTAATATATTGTTATATGATTCATTAGTGACATTAACAGAATGTGAACACGAGTTAAGTACTTGTATTGTGAGCCCAGTTTTTAGTCCTATATTTTAATGCTACTAGAATCTTATTTTATCGATGCACCAAATTCATGATTAAAATTGCTTCATCTTCAGCACTTAAATTTAAATTGCTAGTAAAAACAATTCAGGGGCACTGATAGTATTACTATTAGTAATCTAAGAATTTTGTATCTTCTTTGAGAAGTGTTTTTATTTTCTTTAATGAATCTGATGAAAAAAACACATATGTGGACATCCTTTTAGTCAACATGATTTTCAAGCCCCGGATTTTATTTCCTATAAAATGTATATTATTAAAACATATTTCTTATGCTTAAGTCCTTTTCCTTTCCCACCTCTTATGTCAACACCCAACTTCTTCAACACATCTCACTTAAGGATTTACATGTAGGCCTTTTATAAATTACAAGTCTCCAATTTGTAGAATCATTTGTGACAAATCCATACGTCGTCGCATACTTCCATATCATCAGGCAATGGGCAATGAATAACTCTCTTCACATCATCTGACGGATTCTGATCTGAATTTAGAATTGTGTGTGATGAGATGTGCCACAAAGCATCACAGTCCTCACTGTCTCTATGACGTCATCACATGCCAAACAGGGTTTTACATATCATCCTCATTTTTTTTCCTCTTCTTATCTCAACCTTCTTTTTACTTGACATGATCGTTGTCCACTTTATGTATATTCTTGAGAGGTGTTTCTATTCTACAAGTCTTGCGACTAATAGTCAATACAAGAATTGACTTTTAATTTATTTTTGTCCCCTTCATACTTTTTCTTCACAGTTCATGAAGGAGCTGGCTGATGTGAGATTTTGGGGATATTCCATTTTGTTTGTTGATGAGTAAGTTGCATAACAGAATTTGTAATCATATCTCATAACTCTTTTGATGTAGATTTGACTTCTTTTTTGTTTCTTTCCACCACGGTGACTTTATTATGTGCTTTTTTTGCAAATGTCATACAAATGGATTCTTTTGCTTGACCAGGCATTGTGTTGTTGATTTTTTTCTTTACCACAATTCATCCAGACCCTATCGTTATATTTGTTTTAAAATGTGGTACATGTGTAACAGTAGATAATGAGCACACAAAATTTATTTTTACAGCACCGACATAATGCCAGAAAACATTTCCAAAGCAGTCAGTCAGCTACGTGGGTTCACTCTCATGCCAGCTTATGGTGAGTTTTAGTTTTAGTTACAAGCTAGAACTATACCATGATTTGCATGTTAACCTTGTTCATTGACCTAAGTAACACTTGCATTTATAATCTTTTAGAGTTCAAAGTGTTTAGGTTGAAATTTTAGCAGTAGTGTGGACTAATTTTACTCTTTAATTCTTTTATTACATACATTGTCAAGTTTCATAGTTTGTTATCTTAAAATGTTCAAGCTTATAAATTATGTGTTGTCTAAGCATTTCAAACAAAAATAGAAGCAGTACAATTTTGCACCATCACTCACATGGACTACTGCTTTCAATTTCTTTCTGAGTCCCCATTCTACCTTCTGGTGTATGGGTTTAGAAGTCCAAAAGGATCTTTCTCCAGGCTACCCTGTCTTGACATTTTCTCTATCATTAAATCGTTTTCTTCTGCTCTTCTCAATTTTCTGTCAAAAGAATGTCCATTATTATATGGTCATTTCTTGTTATCGATTGGCGTTTGATGATTTAAAACTGAATGTGTAACCGTGGTATTCTGAGTTTGTAATCATGACGACACTGATTCAAACCCCATGGCTAACCTAGGTGTTTTGTCACAACATTGTACTCTTAGGAAAGATACTTCACTCTTATTTACTCAATTGACTCTGATGTGAGTGAGTACCTAGCTATTGGTAGAGAAAGATCTTGGCAGAGTGCAAGTATGAAGTGTCTGACAGGTTGCTGTACTGTATGCAAAGGACTTTGAAATGTCATGCTGGGGGGTAAATGATACAGTCGATGAGCTTGCTCTTGTGCGGGGATACAGCGTATAAATCCATCTTTGTCTTTATGTATGCAATGTGTCACCTTTTGCCTGAAATCATAAATTATGTCATTTATTAACTGTACACCTGTGGGGGTGGGCTTGCTTTGTTTTAATGCAAATAAATTTGGTTTACTTGATGAAAAATATCTTTTTATGATACATGTACTTTCAAAACTCACTATTATTTGATATGTAAAAGAATTACGGTTTATTACTATAACTGATGCTATACTTTACCAGTTTTAACAGTTTTTCCCCCATACATAGTACTTTCAGAAGTCAAATTCCCTGGCTTATACTTGCACTATCTTGTATATTTTTCAGCAGCTTTTGCATTTCATTTTGCATTTAGTTTGGAGCTCTTAATCTATTTCATTATTGCTCTCCCTCTATTCTCAGGTCTTAATGTCTTCTCCATGCTGAAGCATGAAACTCTCGTTCTGACTCTTCCTGCCCTGGAGCGTATAGAGAACAAACTTTTACAGCAGTTGCACTCTACTGAGAGATGTACCAAATTTGTCAACTCAAGAGGACCTGAAGATTTACGGACCAAACCCAAGGAAGACACGAGAATGTATAAAAAATTCAGTGCACCATTTCATGAAGAATAAATTTCATTATCCACTTAGTAGTTATTGTAAATGCTGTTGAAACTAATAATAAAATTATAAAACTTTAAATAAGTTGCAGTCTTTTGCTTTTTGTGTGAGTGAATAATTGAATTATTGAAAAATAAAATTTCATTTGCATTTAAGTTGAGAAATCTTGACGCAATGAACACGTACTAGCTTTAGGTGAAAAAAGAAATGAACTAGACGTGGAGGATACTAGCCTCTTTGTGTCCTTATTTACAGGTTTAGTTGATAGTAAAACTAGGAAATATATTATTTGTTACAGAAATAAACGTAATGGTTGATTTGATCTAAATATAGAAACTAAATTTGCACTTCAATCACTGACAATTAATGTCAGAGCCCATAGATTCTAAATCACCCTCTCGCTGAACATTTACTTCCTGAAGTCAAGGTGAAATGCTTGGCAGTGATTTACAGTTAAATAATGCAGACATGATTACGCCTTTCAAACAAGCTAATACCTCATTTTACATCACTAAGAGAGTGATAATATTAATGTATATGTGAAAAGAAGTCAAATACAAAAAAAACAATGATGTAACACAATTTAAGATCATTTCAATAGATCACATTGACTTTAAAATGCATCATAAAAATCTTTATTTTTCACCAACCAGATGTAATACAATATAACGTTTTTCTCGGCTTTTTATTAATCAAAATCAAATGTAAAACATGTCAAAATGCTTGGCACATACATGATTAAGAAAGACGAGAATTTATTGTGGCAGAATATTTTAAGACATTGTGGAAGGTCAAGATGGTTTTATTTTTTTAAAGGAAGTAAAGACGGATTTACATAGCATCTGTAATAGTAACCTGAAGCAATTATAAATTTAAAATGATTCATCAACCACCTGGAACAAAACAGTATAAGGCATGTTCACTAATTATAAGACTAATAAACTATATATAGACAGTTATCCTTTGAGGAAGACTACAAAATATATTGACCTCTTCGACACTACTACATAAGAGATGGACAGACATGTTAGTTGTTATAATTGATAATGATATAATCTATGGATATTGAGCCAAATATGTCACAGCCAATATGCGATCAGTGCAAAAAATTCCATCTTCAGAGTTATTAAATACAGGTTACTATGCATTATATATAAATTTATATTTAGTTATTGAATTGGACACATTCTCTCCATCACTTTCAAATCATTTAAAACTATAATACAAAAGAATCATCTGCTGTTATAATCAGTTCAATTCATCAAACATCCGCTATTTTTTGTGGTATACATGATTTTGTCTAAATTTCGTGATAAAAGCCATGATTGGGCATCTCATAGTTCTTGCATGCTCGTCGCACATTCCACCGCAGGTTGACTCGATCTTTTTCATGAGGTGGGACATACACGTTGGGAACATACACTTTCTGAGGTAACTGTAGATAAACATAACATATAAGTGACTAAAATTTCTTTTAACTAAAAATGGGACAAATTATGTCACTTATTAAAAGGAATAAAAACAATGTTGGTAAATCGAAAAAAACGTTATATAGATTCGCATCTAAAATCATCAGTATTTCACAACAGAAGAAATAACTCACACGGTCAAACTAACTTGAATAAAATTTCAGCAAAACTATAACAGAAAGGAAGGACATTTTGAGTAAAGTGTGGAAGACCAATCCTTTTTTGTTATCAGTATCAACATCATTTACCTATGCTTGACGCTGACATCCAGAATGTGAACTGAGATGACTCATTCTAAGATTTTTAATTTAAATACATCTTAAATGGTGATATTGTCATCTTGCAGATCTTCACAAGTAGTGAGACAAGTTTAGTGTCCAGGAAGGGGACACTGGCAAACTCAAAAGTTCATACTTACCTTAACGTCAGACTCAAATTTCAATGCCTCCAGCTATAATCCTTTTTTTTTTATTTAAAAATTAGCTGAAATCCTTAAACATTTTTCATAAAAATGAGAGTAAATTTCTTTCAAAGCTGTTACCACACATAGAGCCGGAATATATTCCGGTTTCAATATCGTGAAGCGGAACAGGTGATAATAATCACCTCCTGGCCAGTACTCTTGTCACTAACAGAGAGATTTTTACTCCCAACCTAGTGCTTGTACCCATTTGCACCTGGGTAGAGTGGGGAAATGTGTGTTACATGTTTTTTAACCAAGGAATGCAACGTCAGACCTAACGTTACTATGATTCGAACCCGGAACCTCATGATCCCCAGTCCGGCAGCCTAACCACTCATCCACTGACGCCACATACAAATTTATCTTTCATGGTTAATGCTTATTTTGTCTCTTCAATCAAAGATAGAACTGGGTGATTAAAACCATCTACTCCATTTCTTGACTTTCCTTCACATCACAACAACATGCTAAATCAGCACAACTATAGTATTAGTATGTTTAAGTAGTTGAGGAATGACAGCAAACTGATGACACAAGTAACCTCAACAATAAAAATTACAATTTGGGTATCACAAAGTTTAGGATGTTCAAGTCAGATAAGTAGTTGAGGAATGCTCTAACCCCTTAATTTCCAGTTTTTGTGTGGAGAAAAAGGAAAGAAAAGAACCAGGACCACTCTCCATCCACGTTGGAATAGAGTCTTGGATATTAAAAGACGCTCAAATCAAAGTAGCTTCACTTCATTAGTTCGTCAAGCCCGATCAGGATGCTGTATAGCCATCTTGTATTGTAGACCATATGTGAGTGTGTATTTATGTATGTATGTGTGTGAGAGAGAGAGAGATTGCTTCTTTCTTATAAGCACGGAGCAAAAGCGTTCAAATGTCCGGCCTGTATGAGCCAACCAAATATAGTAAATGAGGCATAATTCTAGAAAACAACAACAATCGATTAAACTTGAAATCTTGAATGCTAAAATTGATGTACTACTCTACTACTGGTACCACTACTGCTAACGGTATTAGGCTTACTAGTATTACTAATTTTACTCTCTCTTTCTCTCTTTTCTTTTCCCTCTGTCTCGCTCTCATTGAACAGCGGTAAATGATACCCTAATGATTCTCTATCGTCTCTCTCTCTGTTTGGGACATCCGTCCTAATTAGACTTAGACCCTATGTTTTCCCGGACGGTTGGTGCTTGTGTGTGTATAAAAATGAGACACAAAAACAAGCAGGTGCTCCTCTGTGCCAAAAATCCTGGATATTTTTTAACAGCAGATTTCCTCCCTTTGCAAGAGTATCTTTCAGAAACTGGTAAATCTTCTAAATCTTTTCTCTGGTCTACCATCATTTACGCTGCAGCTGACATTGCCAAATTTGTGAAATCTTCATAGAAAACAAAATGTGCCATACAATTATAATACAAAATGTACATAGACTCACTTGAACATCAAATTGGTCCATCAATTTGGCACGCACTTCTTTACGCAGTGAATGACGGTGATTCTCACCAATAGCGGGTTGAGATTTCAACACTTTTCATACATTTTTCGTGTATGATTTCGTGTATGGAGGTTCTTTATTGCACTTCAGCACTAAATTAGTAATAATAAAAAATACATCAACGCATTACTAAGCGAACTCAAATGCAATCAACAATGAGTGATACTAGATATAACTCTTGAATTTTAAGTAAGGACATCATTATTAAAAATATAAAAATAAAACAAACAAAAACAAACTTTATACTATGATAAAAATAATAATAACAATGCAAATTTATGTAGCGCTAAAATCCCATCACATGAATAGGCTCTATGCATTTCACATTTAAAAAAAGAAAACTGTTTAAAATTGAGACCACATAACGATTAAAGTATGTAGGGAATATTATGCATAATCAAAACCACATTATATCCGATGCCAGTGCTTAAAAAGATTAATCAAAACTGGTGAAATAAGATTGTGCACCATCAACTTATGTAAATGTATCAAAACATTGTTTAAAAGATACGTTTTCAGGTTTTTTTAAAATTGCAATGGTGTTCGATTCCCTGAGTTTCACAGGCATTTTTAACATTCGTTATAATGATTATAATAATCATCATAAAAATCACAATAATTATAAGAATAAAACATCACAGCAGCCGATGATAAAAACGGTCAGAATGCTTATCTTCAAAATAAAAGGATTACAAAAACAAATCTTTAATCATTTCTTCCTCTTATAAGAAGTATTCAATTCCTACCACTTTTA
Organism: Doris montereyensis; assembly: GCA_037039925.1. Lineage (NCBI taxonomy): Eukaryota > Metazoa > Mollusca > Gastropoda > Nudibranchia > Dorididae > Doris > Doris montereyensis. The sequence goes on from JAXRKP010001205.1 coordinate 52,429, forward strand.
AATGTAATTACCTGAAGGATTTTTGTTCGGCTTTCCTTTGATTCTATAAGGTGGCTGCAGATACAAAAATAAAAATAAACTTACTTCCAATTCAATTCATCAATAATGATATAGTGAACAAAATTAAAATCTACATGTGTTGCTATATTTCTTTATCTTTTGGAAACAAGTAAAAAATAGAAGCATATCAGTAGTGTAAACAAAAAAAAAGTATACTTTTAATACTAAGAAGATCGATAAACATATGTATAATGTAAATATAAACTGTCTATATATATTTTTTTCTTTTTAAAGACCCTTTATGAAATAATCAGAAAACTGTTTTTAGTTAAATATATGGTATGCACACTATATTGTTAAGAAAAAAAAACATGTGTACCATAAAAATATATCTTGTTCAAAATTGACGTTTTTCTTCTCATTTTTTTCTGAAAGAGTGATAACAAATGAGACAATCCATTGCAAACCAAAGAGATGCATGGATTGATGTTACAAAAGTACACTAAAGAAAAACTGTTATCCCCTTCAGTAAATTAACACACTTAATCAAATTTACACCTTATAACCTGCTGTCAAAATATTTGCAACTGCCAATAAACAAGAAGAAGAAAAAAGAGAATGTAGACAGACTAGAACTTTGTTTCACTTCATCGTACCTCTACATCTCCTGACTTTGGACGACTCTTTCCACACTCACATTCCCTCATGGCAAGATTTTTTATTTTTTCATATATTTCATAAATACCAGCTGTAAAAACAAAGACAACAAAAGCATTGCTATACATCTTCCATAAACGATTGTACTGTAAGTAGCATAGGCTTCTCATGTCAAAACTAAAATCCTTTAAAGAAAACAATTGCAAGGTAAATAAAGTTCCTTCAAGGCCCTTAAGGCCTATAGAGCCGGAGCCTATCCCGGTTTCTATAGCGTGAAGCGGAACAAGTAACAATAATCACCACCTGGGCAGGACGCTAGTCTGATGCAGGTTTTTTACTCCCAAGCTAGTGCTTGTACTCATTTGCACCTGGGTAGAGTGGTGTCTTTCCCAAGGAACACAACGTCTGACCTGGCTTTGCTAGGATTTGAACTCGGGACCTCATGATCCCCAGTTCGGCAGTAACCGCTCGGCCACCAACACCAACGCAAGGTAAAGAATAGTTCAAAACTGAACGACAGTCGGCACAGCTACAGCATTTAAATCATTGGTAGTTTTGTTATATTGTTTAACTTTTTAAAGATTGTTTATGACAATATCAAAATATAAATTCAACATGTCTTTACGGACATTTAGAGAGGAATAAATAAAACTTCTTAATTAACAAAAAAAAATAAACTACGGTATCATGACCTCAATAATAATGAACAATACAGGGATAAAAGCATTCAAGTTAATGTCTGTTGAGTGAAAAATGCAAAATAGGGATTGGTTACTGCAGATCTTTATTTGAGGACATATTATTTTGTATGTAATTACCTGTTTCACTATCAGTATCAGTTGTAAAAGACTCATCAACCATACGGCATCCGTCTGAAGTTTTTCTGTGAAGAAGATAAAAACAAGATGTAATAATACATCAAATAATTCAATATGGGTTGCTGTTTTTGTTTTATTCGGAAATAAGGAAAAGGTTGGCACAAATTCACAGATTTTGTTGTTCACAAATATTCCATTATTATTCCCTGGTGATCAATAAGAACTCTGCAGCCCAGAATAAGAGGAAAGAAAAAATAGAAATGTATTTTTAAAATTCATGAACAATATTAAACATGATACAATGAATATGGGGTTTGGGACCAAACAATGGTCATATCTATGACCTCCTTCACTATTATAAAGAGCCTCAGAACATTTAAATCTCTGGATATTCACAAATAAGATACTAAGTCCGAGCTGAAATTGTTTCATGATTTCTGATGTACTTGTTTTGAGTCAAATTTGTCCTTCCGAAGATCTATTTAATCCTTTCATTGCCAGTCCTAACTGGGCTGTTTATTGTGCCCATTGCCAAAGGGTTGGGGTGTTTTTTTGTTTGTTTGTTTTTTTTTTTTTGGGAGGCGGGGGGGTTAATGTTTCAGGAAGAAAATTCATGTCTACATGTTACTACATGCAAGGGCACTATAAATGTCAGATGAGTTAGAAATGCAAATAGGGTCACATGATTATTAAAGTGAGCTTTCAACTGAATTAAGTAAGTTGATGAGCTAAACATTCCTACCATCAGAAATGCAAATAAGATCACATGATTATTATAGCCATCTTGAATATCTAATTAATATGTAAACTTTGCATGCATTATCAAATATTTGCAGTTTTTAATGTCTTTTATGAAATAACTGGCCCCAAATTTCGAAATCATGTGAAAAATAGTGTATTGTTGTAAAAGGAAAGTGTTAAGGAAATCTTGACTTACTTTTATGTGATTGTTTGTGTTGATAGTGTGATATAATGAACATGAAATCAACTGAAAAATAAAGCACAAAAGGTGTCTCACCGCTTCACTTATAAACTGGTTTTCACAAGTATCAGTCTCTGCAAAATGATTCTACAAACACGCCTCATACTAATACAAAAGTAACTCATCAACAAGACAAGAATCTGTATTAGTTTTTCCTTTTTTGTTTTTACTCTGCCACCCATACTGTTGCAAATTTCCATAGACTTCGGGTTTGCGATTGATAATATGACAAGCTTCGCTGGATCTAGAAGGTCTTACTTCATCCTCGCAATCACTGCCATTAGACTGTCGTCCTACAGCAGGCTTGGAATATGGCCCTAAATCCTCATTATCTGACTCAAATTCCCACTCAGAATCAGAATCTTGTCTGAATGTATATGTTGTGGGTCACACCAGAATCCATGGCTATCCGTAAACAGTACACAAAAATGAAAACAAAGAAAATTGGCCATTTTTCGAGTAAAAAAAATATGGGCTAGAGGAACATCCTCAAAGCAAATAGGAAACAACTATTGAGTAAAAAGAATGTCCTGTAATCGCATATTCGCCTTTGAATTAGGTATTTGGCAGTGACAACCGAAAGTTTCACCCGTTGGCTAACTTGGCAATATAAGGGTTCACACATGAAAATAGAACAGAGATTTTATCCATAAGGCAACCTAGGGCACTTGTACATTGTTACACGTCAAACATTCTTGAAGCATATTTTATTTCAATACAACCTAACTAAACATTTTTTCATTGTTACCATCCATAGGACCCTTGGTTTTAAGATCTGACATCATTTTACGGTTAAAGCGTTTTGATATCTCTTTTACAGCAATTTGAACAAAAAGTTTTACACAGAAACAAGACAATTCAAATCTTTTTCATTGACTGACCTGCTAGTTTTTCTTTTCATGCATTTTTGGCCAATATCACTTTCAGAATCATTATTGCAACAGCTCTGGTTTCTTTCACCAGAATGAGAGGAGCTTCATAGATGTCAAATTTTCCTTTGCTACGGCTAGACTGTCTTGCTGGTGCCGTTTTGGGCCGTGAGGGTTGAGAATGCTCACCCTTATAATGCCAGTCTTCCTTGAAGTCCTGTGTATCAAGTATAATAAAGGATGGAATAAACAATTCAAAGGTATTGTTCCTTCAATGGCAACGGCTTGTTAGCAAGAGTACAAAGCATAAAACACTCGGATATTACATTTTCTTTACTGTTGCATTATTAATGGGAATCATGCGCTTATATTGAAAAAAATTATAAATGATGTGAGCAAAACATGAAATACAATACACCACTGTACAAATTAAGGCTTTATGAAGAAAAAAGAATTGAACAAGTCTCTAATCAACTAATCAAGGCATTTATTTATAGTTTCATGCGCACGATAAACAATTGTAACCTACTAGAAGCATTCCCATTAAGCAAACTCCAACCCCCCCCCCTCCCATTTCAATATAAACATTTGCGAAGATGGCTCAAAGTCTTTTATTTCATCACTAAGACTGGAGACTTTACTGTGCGATTCTAGATCTATAATACTGACTATAAATGTTTTTGCTTTCTACATTTAGCATACCTGCTCAATCCACTGACTTCCATGATTTGTTGAGTTTCCTTTGGCAAATTCAAAACCTATAAAGTAGATAGCAAACATTATTTAAAATATATAGCAGACAGATATTTAAAATTCTTCGTTAAGTCTCCTTGATCAAATGACATCATGCAAATGTTAATGTTGATTTTTTTAGCGCAAAGCTGTTTCCCTCTTAATATGACAACGACAACTTTGTCTCCAACTAAATTAGCATGGTGTTTTTATGTGCTTCAAACAATGAAGAATATCTTATTGTGTCTATTATGTCTATATTCTAAAAAAAAAAATGTTTTGCCGTTGAGACCATATCTATAACCTGAAAGTTGCAGTTCACCATAATGCTTTTCTTCATCTAGTACCACCCATTACACAATATGATGCATCACTAGCCAGTTTGACGATAGCTGCCAAACAAAAAAAAGACTCTTTTAAGCTTGCTTTTATATCAGCATGTAGCTAGCCACTCACAGTTTTCAGTTATCTCAAAAACTTAAGCGTAGGCATCTGCTGAAAACTTACAAGTGTGAAACACTCTAACCATGCACATGTGAGGAAGAATGTCCATGTACAGTTGGCTAAAAAAAGAAAGACTTCAGATTCCATTTTTACAACCCTACAAACATGTGCTTGCTGGATACACGTATAATTTTATAGGAAAGTGCCTATGACCCCATTACAATGAAGATGATTTTTATTGATGACTACGCTAAAAGGGGAGGGGGGGTGGCACTTGGACTGGTGAGTTTTGGACCAAAAGGTTGATTTTCTGTTCTTTGCATATTCGGGTAGAACGATCATTTATCTACAAAATGGTCTTTTCGACTTCTGTTTTCACAACAGTACACATCTAAACCTAGATTTATAATCCTATTTTCATAAGTAACAATGCCAGAGGCTGTCGAGAGAGTAAGTGGGCTGCTGCAACAAGGGAAACCCGTCTGAAACGTTTGGTTTGTGTCATTTTTCTTTTGAATTTTTAACTTGCATTTTTCTCGAAATGTAGTTTTTCCACACTAAAATTCTATCTCCTCCACCATTTACAGAACGATTTGTATTATATTTGGCACACAGGTTCCTCTTGTCAATGTTAATAGAATAACGTAGGGTTTTATTGATAAATTGTAAACTTTTTGAGAATCATTTTCAAAAATTCATAAAAAAATGGTAAGCGAAAATATTTTAAAAACCTGACGTTACTCTTTAGATATTGAATGGAAAAGACGATCTGCACAGGTTTTGAGTGATTTTATTCATAACCAAGGGAGGAGATGGATTTTGAAAATTGAGTTCAAAATTCAAGATGGCGACCGTTTCTATGGCGACCAAGGATGCTACAAACTTTTCAATGATATAAGATGACTGTATTTTGACAGTTACTCATGTACATACTAAAAGCAAAAACCTAAACTCAAAAGCAAAAAAATCACTTCAGGTCTCCCCCCACCAACAGTGCCAACATGTGATGACACGAATCCAACATTCTGCAAAAATTGACAGGCATCCATATCCGTCATTCATTTGCAATTTCATAAAAATATTAACACACTTGCAACAGAAAATTTATCGCAAGGTATATTCAGAAATATTTGATAGGTTGCCCATTAAATACTGATAAAGCTGTCAACAGAGCAAAGATATTAAAATCTCTTACCTATGGCAGGAGAAAGGCGTGCTTTTCTCTCTTCCTCTGAATCACCATCTGTTAAGCTACTGCAGTTCAAAGAGTTAGTTTTACTTCTCTCAGATGAAATAAGATTCAACAAATCTGAAATACAAAGATAATAAATACCCCTTTACTCAAGACTATATAATTGTAATTGTTTGTTTAATTGAAATTTGCCCTGTGATGATCTCAGGGTGAATTAAGAGGAACCAGAAAGATAAAAGATAAGTGAAAGAGTAAAAGGAAAGAAGCAGGACTTACCAGGAGCACCCACCAACCACCCGCATATAATTACATTAAATAAAATTAGTAATTTATTTTGTGTGCCTTCCCTCGAGTGCTATGCCTTCTTTGGCCTTTGTCAACAAAAAATCAGAAAACAAACAAAAAAATCTCCCTACTAAGTATTTGAATACATGAACACAACAGAATGAACCAAACTTTGAAAAGTTTTTGTTATCTATTTATGTAACTGTGTGTCTTTGAATATTGTATTTTGGAGAGACAGTTTGAATGTTATACCATCCTTTGACTACAGGCCACTTTATGAAAAATAAAAAAACAACTTTTGATCAACACAGAAACAAAGACACACAAGAAGATCTTCGTTACAAAAACAAATACTGATCCAAAAACAGAAGTATAGAAAGACAGAGTACATTCAAGACTTGTTACACTGTCAACTGGTGTGCCAGTGGAAACTTGGAATTATGACAAAAATGTCTTCAGCCAGTACAGTAGAACCTCTCTGATCGGGAAATCTTGGTGAATTGTAAAAATTGTCCCGATTACCCAGAGACCTAGCGATTTTGGTTTTTTCCTCAGTTTTAGGTACTTGAGCCCTTCTGCGAGGGTAAAATGCAGAATTAAGCGAACAATTTATTGTAGCCACTCAGCTAGCTCAACTGAAGTACTGCAGTATCTGTTTAAAGGTATACAACGTTGACAAAGATGAGCACGTTCATGACAGTCACAAGTCCGTGAAATTTCGAGGGCAAAGCCATCTATGCAAAACAAATTGCAACAGACATGCCTAGATGTCAATTGTAGTGAAATTACCTAAATATTGGAACGCAGCGAAATCCAATTTATCGCAACTTCAGATAAGCACAACAATGTTACCGCTCCAGCCGTGTTGCGATTAGCCAGAGTCGAATGTAGTAGTAGTACTAGTAGTAGGTAGGCCTGACAACACAATACACATCTATCTGGGTTCCCTTGGAACAGGATTACGTTAAGTGAGAGGGGAGTAGTGGTGCCCGTTGAGATGATATTTGACTCACAGGACACTGATGCTTTTGGGTATGTTTGACTATGTAATCTTTGACCAAACCGAACTAGATTTTACCCAATTGTGTCACTTGAGAAAGACGTCTCATAAGGTATATCACAAGGATCTAATATATTATGAAAATGTAGCTATCATTATGAAGAAGACTACCTTTCTTAAAATCCTCAAGTTTTCTTGGGAACATTGTAATATCCCAGATTGGCAAGTTCCTCTCTTATTTCGTCATCTGTAAAGTCCACTTCTGACGCCATGATGGATAATCTGCTTGAAACGAAAACAATGTAATGTGAAATTATGAGAAACAAAGAAAATGATATTTCATATAGATCATAAACAAGGGTCTAAAAATAAGATACGCTTTCATAGATTTTACTAACACTATAGTTTTGAAACTGACGAGGAATGGCAATGAAGGCATCTTTTCAAGAACTTTGTAATACAAAAATAATTTTTGATTTATCTCTTATAGTTTATGTTTTATGAAAATTTAAAAAAAGGTATATTTTACCCACGCAAACTTTTTTTTTTTTAAATCAAATTTTCCAACATCCTTTCACACAATATGCCCATAAGTGTCCATACAACCAATAATTTTGAGTGTCAGTGTCAGTACTGTCACTGTCGTTGTCAGTGACTGGGTGTATGGATCTGGTTGGGGAGGATTTAGATTTTGTGACTGGATTCTAGAATTGGACGATCTTGACGTAGATGCGGTAGGTCAAGATCTAGATCTACCGGTACTGGTCCCAGTAGAAGTTGAAGCCTGTGACGTTTTCTATCACTGGGTGCCGTCTCATCGTCTGAGTCACACATAAGATCGTCATTTCTCATGAAGAAAGTAGGATCAGAATCACTATCAACCAGATCAGAATCATCGATGTCTGATCCATCTTGAGTAAAAGGATCTAAAACTTCAAAATGTTTCTTCTCAGTCGACTATTAGAAGCCATGGCTGACTGAAAATGCGGCTGTCAGTAACTTCATGACTCGGTGTCAGAAGATCTACTCCTGCATCAAGGAAGTCACTACAAGTAATTCGACTCTTCTGCACTGAGAAGATAAATAAAGTGCCTCACTGTGTGTAAAATACCAAGGCCAACTACGCGTCGGTTCATATAGAGAAAAAATAGTAAATACAAGGCCGACAGGGGTGCGGTCTCGGGAGCGAGCGGCTTATCGCTTGGAGGCCGACACATGTGCGGTCATGGTAGTGAGTGAGTTAACCCTGGACATGGTTTCTTTCTATTGACTGAGGTCATGCCCTCCATTCAGGCTGACTTTAGATGAGCCATGTGATTGGCCATTGATATCTTTTATTTATATCAATCACTATTTCTTGCTTGCGGGTGGAGCTTCTTACTAATGTAATTGACATCTGTCCAAAAGTTGCGTAGGTCATACAAAGACAAGAGTCTTTGATTTTGTCCACTTTGCACAGGGTCCACAGAGAGCTCCTGTGTGTTGTATCTCTTTATAAGAAATATATCGAGTGTGTGTTAGACTTGGAAATGAACTATCACTTTTACCCATTTAGAATAATAAACTTTCTCTGTTTGGCATGGTGTGGGTTGATCAGCGTAATTGGTCAGAAAAGAGGCATCCTAAAACCCGTCTTTGAGTGCACTGCAGTGCGGTTATACGGGACCCACCACTAACGCTTTGTCTTGTTGGAAGGCCAGGAGTGATGCAAATGTACGGGACCCGCCACTAGCGTAGGTGTGCTGAGAGTGACCATCGGCATGCAAATATACGGGACCCACCTAAAAGGGTTAAATTCACTTCCTATCCATTCACTTATACACCTGCGAATGATGGACTCTTAACAGCAAATCTACAAAGGAAAAAAAGCAGCTGAAATGCAATAGCAATGCTACAGAAGACTCCTAGGCATCTTCTATATAGATCACATCATCAGCAACGAAGAAGTGATGAGAAAAGTACTACAATACACAAAGCACAATGTAGATATGCTGGCGGTTGTGAAGAAAAAGGAAGTTGACCTGGTATGGTCATATATATACAAGATCAAATGGCATTTCCAAGCTCATCTTACAAGGCACCATAGAGGGAACAAAGAGAAGAGGAAGACAGAGAAAAAGATGGGAAGATAGCATCATAGAATGGACAGGGAAGACCTGAAGACTCTCTCTCAGACCTATATCCTGGCTCACAACCGAGAAACGTTTTTAAATTAAGAGACTAGTGCGACAGTCCATTGTTCAGTGCCCCTATGACCCCCGGAGGGTTACGACATGATACCTGAGACTTATGTGTTCAAACCATAGTGGTGATAGTAATATATTTTTAACAAAATATAGATCTATATTTCAGTCATTATTAATTCAAACTAAGAATGGCTGGAACTGCTCACACACAAACAATCACAGATAAGTGGGTTCTTTTTTTTTTTTAAATCTTAAAGTAATTAATTGGACCGACACCATGAAAATTAACAATTTGTAATTCACTAGTGTCACTACTTGTAATTGTAATAACTGTAATTGGGATTCTTGAGCCGATTATGTAGAATACATTTTTTTTAACTTACAAAATTAAAAGAATACATTATCATGAAATATGTTATTGAAAATAGTAAGACAATTATAGATCTAAGTGAAAGACAGTCATCGATCGGTTCAAGTACAGACATGCATTTTTACAAATGTCTATAACAGTCGGAATACTGGGTCAAATTTCAAGTCTTGAATCTTCGAGAGCCCATGACGAAATATATTCTATAATAAATATTTCCTATATGTATTTGAAAATGTAATTCAAACCTGCGCCAAGACCTTGGTTATTTTTTGAAGAATGTTGGCAGATTCCGGAACAAGACAATGTCCTAATCGTCGATTTCAAACCGATTTCATGCCAATGCAACCATGTTGTAAACAAAGGTAACCATCGACCTTCCGTCTGATTTGTCAAAATGTTCTCTCAACCAGCCAATCGCGGGCAGTTTTGAAGTCGAAACAAACGAGCAACGGTGACATGACGTTTTTAAACTTTGCTTAATTTTCCTAAATTCCTTGTTCATTCAAGTTCGATAGTCTTGTAAAATCATTGAAGTAAAGAAAGCATATATTAACGGGGGGTGGAAGAGTGCAGTTAAGACAATATAACTGACTCAAAAAATGATGCAAAAAATGAAAAAACGAAACAACACAACAACGATAGGACTCTCTATCTCTGTCTCTGTCTGTCTGTCTGTCTGTCTATCTATCTGTCGGTCTGTCTGTATGGCTCTCTCTCTCTCTCTCTCTCTCTCTCTCTCTCTCTCTCTCTCTCTCTCTCTCTCTCTCTCTCTCTCTCGCTCGCTCGCTCGCTCGCTCGCTCTCGATATCTATCTCTGTGTCCTCTTCATGTATGTCTCTCTTAGTCTGGCTCTGTTTGTCTGTCTGTCTGTCTCTGTCTGTCTCTCTATGTGTGCTCTCTCTCTGTGTCTATCTCTGTGTCTATGTCTCTGTCTGTCTGTCTGTCTCTCTCTGTCTGTCTGTCTGTCTGTCTGTCTGTCTGTCTGTCTGTCTGTTATCTCTCTCTGTCCTCTTCATGTATGTCTCTCTCTCTCTCTCTCTCTGTCTCTCTCTCTCTCTCTGTCTCTCTCTCTCTCCTCAAGGTCCTCTCTCTCTCTCTCTGTCTCTATCTCTGTGTCTATCTGTCTGTCTGTGTCTGTCTGTCTATTCTCTCTCTCTTTCAGGGGGGGGTCTGTCTGTCTGTCTGTCTGTCTGTCTGTCTGTATATGTAGACAGTATACAGTAACATAAACATTTCTGTCTGTCTGTCTCTCTCTCTCTCTCTCTCTCTCTCTCTCTCTCTCTCTCTCTCTCTCTCTCTCTCTATCCATTTATCTTCCCCCCCCCCTCTCTCTCTCTCTCTCTCTCTCTCTCTCTCTCTCTTCTCTGTCTGCTCTGTGTATATAATATGTATCTTCAAATCTCTCTCTTTTCTCTCTCCATCTCAATCACTCTTTCTTCTAGGGCAATCAATCTATAAAATATTTAACTACATGTGTATCTGTGTGCATGTATATGTAGAGGTATACAATGCTTATAAACATTTCTACGAATCCATTTATCCATCTACTTCTGTGTCTGCCTGTGGATCTTTAAATGTTTTCAACCATCCAATCACTTGTAGGACCTAAGCGTATATGCGTGTGTATGTAGGTATGTATGTATGTATGTATGTATGTATGTATGTGTATGTATGTATGTATACATGTATGTATGTATGTGTATGTATGTGTGTATGTATGTACGTATGTATGTGTATGTATGTACGTATGTATGTATATGTATTATGTATGTATGTGTAGGTAAGTGTGTATGTAGGTATGTATGTATGTATGTATATTGTATTATGTATGTATATATATATATATATATATATGTATATATATATATATATATATATATATGTATTATATATGTCATATATATATATACATATATATATATATATATATATATATATATAGTATATATATATATATATATATATATATATATATATATGTAGTTGTGTATGAATGTATACATTTTATTAATTTAAGCTGTGATTGCTAGCGCCATAGGCTGCCTCAGTTGCAGCTCTAACTTCCCCTGATTTTTACTTGTCTTAGGTATCAAAGTTTGACATAATTTGCATCTATTCATCATCAAACCGTGTATCGTTTTGTGCAACGTTCGTGGATTTACACATTTTTGTATTCTCTACATTGGCTTCCCGTAGAGAAGAGAATCGTATATAAGATAGCATGTCTCACTTTCAACAGCATTCATGACACTCCCCCCGACTATCTAAAACATCTCTTATAGTTTACCACCCCAATCGTCCTCTTAGATCATCAGTCTTTGCAAATTTCTCGAACGTTTTTCACCTTTTCTTCCCCAGCTATATGGAATTCTTTGTCAGTTAAAACTAGAAATTGTACAACCATCCCTTCCTTTAAACAATCGCTTAAACCAGGGTTGTTCCGTTCCACCTTCGATTCACATAATATTGAACTTCTCGGCATGTACTAAAACCCGTGTTTTTAACACTGTGATGTATATCGATGGCGTCCGATTCTAAGCGTGCAAGCGCGGGGATAGTGCTTTCGAGAAAAATGGGGGGAAATGAATTCAAGTTTAATGCAAGCTTTAAAATAGAGATACTTATTATGCTTCTGTGTCCATTTGGATACTATATAGTTGGCTCTTGTGGGTAAAAATAATATAATTATTAAATTAATGCACTAGACATGTTTAGCGTTGACACTTTTGTCGGCACTTGCACGCTTATCGCGTTGGCATGATTACCGATTGACACGCGTGACCCAGTAGTCGACGATGTCTCCAGGCTTATCGCGTTGCACGACTATCACTATCACTCGTCACCAATCCGGTGAGTGATGGCGGTTGGTTGTGTCTTTACCCTCAATTTATTGGAGGATTGCTGTTTGGTTAGGGCGTGATTTTAATTATTATTCTAAATGAACCCGTTACATCGTCTGCGTTGGTATTGTCACACCACAGGCAAAGAAAGGGCATAATTAATTGTCGTCAATCAAAGCTAAAGTAGACCATTGATAAAGCGCATATTCCACGACCCTCTCCTTAAGGAGAATATCAGTACATGTTTCATCATCCTTACGGATCATTGCCCTTAAGGAGAATATCAGTAGCATCATCCTTACGGATCATTGCCCTTCAGGAAGATGTTAATATCCTGAAGGAGTATTACCCCTAAGGCACCTTGAAAGAAGAGGCTGGGCCGGAACCCACGCGGGGCGGAAAGAGCCTTGCCTTAGTCTTCGGCACGCTTGACTGAAAAGAAGGGCGGTGGGCCTAATTCAAGTAATTCTAGCACTCTCTCAAATGAGGGACCCTGGACTCACACGGGGGACGATTGGAGTTGAATTTTCCGTTAGTTACCGTACATTCAAAAATACCTTTCAGTTAATCATCAGAACCGTACTGGTTGAAATAGACACGTAATAGGTATCAAACTAAACATTATGAGAGGGAAAACGGTGATTTATTCCAATGTAATTTATTTTTGATTTGCAGTGTGCGTGTTTATTTGATCAATATTACAATGTCAACATCTTACTTCCATTTTGTGATTCAAACCAACTTATTTCTTTCCCTTTCGAAACATGGAATTCAAGTAAAAGTTGACAAATTTATAATAAGTATTGGGAAAATATACAAATAATACGAACAGAAATAAATAAAATTACCAACAGGAAAATAGAGATGAAGCATGAAAACGCATACCAACGCTCATGTAATGACTTTGAATTTTAATACTCAATCTGCTCATGGGGCAGTGAATCGTAAAAAACCCCAGAGGTCCTTTGGAATGACTATCTTTAACTCTTGAAAAAGCGTGTATTTTGTAGACGAAATCTTTCTTTGGTTTGTGTGCAAAGAGATAGGTTGGTTAATGATCGTTGTTGAATTGCCTCTCACAAACAATTCTTTCCAAATTTCTCCGTGGTCGAGCTTGAAGAGGATGCGTCCATCAGGTGTGTATTGCAGGCAGCGGATGTTAACCTGCGGGTCTCCAGCCTTTTCCCCGGCCTTATGCTCTTCATTCCACGCACTCCATTATAATTGTTGAAGAATGTATGGTCAAGATACTCAGCTCTGTAACAGAAAGGATTCTGTCTGGCTTCCTTGATGTACCTGGTGTAATCAGATGAGTAAATGGCCGTGGTTTTTTTATCTTCTGCTCAATGATGTGGTGCACACTGTCTACTTCCATTTGGGTGTGTCCTTTCTCTAATATTTGTGTGTTATCAGGACGTTTCGGTTTTTGGCAGTCAATCCTCCTTCAACCTCATGCCAAACATAGCAACATACATCAAGTGTTGTGGAATCCATTATCGTAAAATTGTGCACACACAGCTTAGTCCTGTAGTACAGTGCTGATGCCTTGAGTGCAGGTGCTAACAAGACAGCTCGAAGGTCCATTGATATCATTTTCATCTTCCCATCGCTATTCGCTGCCAGTATCTTGTCTTCGCTTTTGGCTTGCTGCCCACTCTTTCTTTTGTTTGTGCTGGGTGTACGTAGCCTCGTCAACGTTTCCCACTTTGTAAGATTCGCAGACATCGCACAAAGTCTTTCCTTGGCCGAAATATAGCATAATTTCCGCCATCCAACTCATTGACAAAGACTTGTCTCGATGCTGCTTCCGCCCCCCCCTTTATTTACACCAATCTTTATATCCATAACACCTCCATGTTACTGTTAAATGAGCGATCACAGTATTTTTTAAAGTACTTTTTCTGCGGTAGTGGGCGGGCATGGAAGAAGAGAAGCTAAAAACTCTTTGATGGCTTGTCGTGTACATGACACTGTAGGCGGTTTCCGCACTTGTCTGTCGATGTCATCATTGCTTATGATCTGCGCTCTGACGAAATGTGTCAATCCAGTCGTGTTCAAAAACATTTTTTGCAGACAGGGACACGCATAGGGCCAATGTTGAGGTTGTACTTCAACGTACACTACCGACTTGAACTAGACTGTTCTACTCGGTGCCGCCCAACATTGTTCTTGTGTACCAGTGATTTCACCAAAACTTCTCTTTGAGGCCATGACATAGACCATAGGTCTTTGAATATTTGAATTCGCATGTCATCAAGTATCTCCGAGCATTTCACCCCAACGGTCTTACAGCTGCATCTCTGTCCTAGTTCCTTTCCTAGCTTTTCCACAATCTCATATTTTCCTGAACTGGTTTCGTATTTCCTTCCCAACAGGCCTCACCCTTTTTCTCGTTTTCTTTTGTTAACGACCGTTATCCACTTACTTTCATCTGCTTTCCGTTTTTTACTTTGTCCTTCAGTCTTTGGAGCCGTGTCATCAGGGACTTCCCGTTCACCAATAACATGACTTTCTCCAAATTCACGTCTTGTTTCAGCATTTAATTTTGTAGTACCTGAAGAGTTGTCGGCCTGTTCTTGTGTTCCAATTGTATTTCCTGATTCTATATCATAGTTTTCTCCAGACAGTTGAAATTCGCCAGACGAGTTCAATGTTTCATCGTTTCCTCATTGATTCTTCCCTGGGTCCAGTTTCAATCTGTAATACTTCTTCATCAATGTGTACAGTTGTGACGGTAGGAAGAAAATTCTCTGGATCATCATTGTCTTGTGTTTGGTTTCAGTCAACACTGTTGACGCACAGTTTTTTTATTCTTGCTATTGACAATGGTGTCGAAAATGGGCATTCAATCATATCTGTGTGATTATTGCCAGTGTGATCAACAACGGCCACTTGTTTTAATGCTTGGTTCATGCACACTTTGAAATTGCGGAGATTTAGTGTTTGCTATCATATTGCCATGCGTTGGAATACTATGTTTATCATTGACAGTTGAAAAATAGCAACTGAAACTGTTATATCTATCGTCAAATCCTGTTCATCGTTTAGACTGTTTCTATCCCCATCAATGAAAGGTACAAGTTCTGTATATAAGATATCATCTAAACGTATCTCTGCTTCTTTTCTGATAGGAGAATTGATTGGCGTAGAAGATTGGATGAGCTGCTTACGGTCAATAGGCCTAGATGACGACCTGGAAGAATACCCGGCTGTAGTTTGTTGCGCAAGTTGTACTATACGCATACTTCTGCTGAAAGGATTCATGATCTGTTGAAAATAAGAAGACAGCAATAAAATATAAGCTTGATTTCATTGTTTAACAGAAAATTGGAATTGTATACACCAATACAATGCTTCACTTAAAAACATAAACCACACGGCTGGCAATACATTTCTACAAATATATCAGTTGTGAGATGTTGCATACTGATATATAGCGCAAGGATTCTCAGCGACGATTTTCATTTTGTTAACGCATAGTAACATGTAGAGCATTATATGCGTATTTCTTGGGAAATGGGTAACTGGTTAGGGTATTTTGGGACAAACAATTCAAACAATTGAATGCCTAAATACGTAAAGTCTCTCAACTTGAGATGAGGTGTTTAAACTTTAGAGACTGTTCGTCACTTATCGTCCCAAACACACAAAAAAGAAATTTGTTTACAAGGAGACAATAATCACGAGTAGTGCAATATCATGATGAAGTTTAATTTAGCAATGAGGGATGATAATAATGTCGATGATAAGATGAATGATGAAAGAGAAGGCGGAGGAAAATTATTATTTTTGGTGATAAAGGAATGGCAAAGATGGTGATCTTATTTTGACGTGAGAACAAAAACTATCACAACACTCATCTGAAGGAAATTTCTTCAAGTGTTCGATATAGAAGATGTAGAATGTACAAGGGTTCGATATAGAAGATGTAGAATGTACAAGGGTTCGATATAGAAGATGTAGAATGTACAAATGTTCGATATAGAAGATGTAGAATGTACGAGTGTTCGATATAAAAGATGTAGAATGTGCAAATGTTCGATATAGGAGATGTAAAATGTACGAGTGTTCGATATAAAAGATGTAGAATGTACAAATGTTCGATATAGGAGATGTAAAATGTACGAGTGTTCGATATAAAAGATGTAGAATGTACAAATGTTCGATATAGAAGATGTAGAATGTACGAGTGTTCGATATAGAAGATGTAGAATGTACAAGTGTTCGATATAGAAGATGTAGAATGTACAAGTGTTCGATATAGAAGATGTAGAATGTACAAGTGTTCGATATAGAAGATGTAGAATGTTCAAGTGTTCGATATAGAAGATGTAGAATGTTCAAGTGTTCGATATAGAAGATGTAGAATGTATAAGTGTTCGATATAGAAGATGTAGAATGTACGTCAACCACTAATTTCTATGGCTCTTGGATAAATATTGGTGAATTATGTTGAGAGAACCAAAAACGCTTCTGTAGTTAATGATGACAATGACGCTGATAAATAAGATGATGAAAAAAAGATTGATGATGATGATAATTATTGACGATGCGGGGAGGGCTATGGTGTTGAATACAACGTGTGCAACAAAACCATAACTACCACCACCACCACTACCACTACTACTACACTACTACTACTACTACTACTGCTACTGCTACTGCTGCTGCTACTACTACTACTGCTACTGCCACTGCTGCTGCTGCTGCTGCTACCTGCTGCTACTACTGCTGCTGCTACTGCTACTGCTACTACTACTACTACTACTACTACTGGGAGCTTGGGGCGTAGTTGGCTCGGTTGGTAGCACTTTCTTTTTCATAGCGAGACGGTGGGTACCGACGCAGAGGTCATGAGGTTCGATCGCCATGGTGGTGGGATTTTTCTGTCTATTCCTTGTATTTGTCTCGTCTTTGTTCCTATAGGGATTTCATATATCTTGTGTCATTACCTTTACTACTGCTGCTACTACTACTACTACTACTACTGCTGCTGCTGCTACTGCTGCTGCTGCTACTACTGCTACTACTGCTGCTACTACTACTACTACTGCTACTGCTGCTGCTACTGCTGCTGCTACTATTGCTGCTACTACTGCTACTGCTGCTACTGCTACTACTGCTGCTGCTGCTGCTACTACTACTACTGCTGCTGCTACTACTGCGACTTAGTACTACTACTGCTTTACTGCTTACTACTACAACTGCTGCTACAACTACTGCTGGTACTGCTGTACTGCTGCTGCTGCTGCTGCTGCTACTGCTGCTACTGCTGCTGCTACTACTACTACTACTACTACTACTACTACTGCTGCTGCTGCTACTACTACTACTACTACTACTACTACTATTATTATTATTTATCTATCTATAATTGCTAACATGATTATTACACTTCTACTACACTTCTACTACAGCAACAATTACTACTACTGCTACCTTTACTAATACAACAACTACACTACTATCAATACTGATAATACTAATGGTCTAAACAATGGTAAATGTCATAAAGGCAATAATAAAGAATTCTTCTTATCCTCTATTATTATCATGGAGTAATTTTTTTAGAATGTATTTAATGCTCAGGACCGCTGTGATAACAATGGTACGTTGACAGTCGATATCCGTGAAACCGCCCTGATGTGTATACAAGGAGATTCCATCGTGTCCGTTATACGTGCACGCACTGCATACACGATTAACTTTGCAGGTGGACGCATTGTTTTGTCGGCGCTAATCATGCATGCGCCTTTATGATTTTTAATAACCAATATACTCTAATTAAAGGACTATTTTGCTATGAAACATATTAAACTAACAACTTATATGTACATTTGAGCAAAATTGCTTACCTTATTGTGAAATTGATGAAAATATCAGGGAGTAAATTGAAGAAAATAGATGACAACACATATCAACTCTTTGGCTGGTGGAACCACGGTTAGGGCGACACTCATTGACAAACTTGCGTCGTGGTTGGTTAGACGTCGCGTGGATTCACGCCAACATATGGAGCTAATCGCTATATACTTTGGTTTAAAATGTTGTTTTTCTTGAACTTAAGCTAAAAATATTCATAAGCCATATCTGGTCCTTCACGGTTAAAATCGGACGCCATCGTTATGCAATTATTCTTAGATTTATTAGTTGTGATACTTCTTTAACTATTATTATATTTTTATAACTATATGGAGACTTTTTAAAACTGACATTTAAACGTATCATGTGGTGTGGGGGGGGGGTGGCACCTGAAATGTGTGTGTGTGTGTGTGTTTGTGTGTGTATGTGTGTGTGGCGTGTGTGTGTATGACCACCTTGTAATTAGCACATATCGCCATTTTGGTACTGTTCATCTTAATTGTAACATATTCTTCATGTATGTCTGTACATTTTATGCATGTTTGCATGTAGAATCTATATATATTTATGTTCTTGTAGTTTCTTTCCTTTCTTTTTTTACTCTTTGTATTGTGGCTGAAACTATTTTCTTATTATTACAAGAATGATACTCTGTAAAAAAAATGCGTTGTTAAAATTTCTTTCTTTTTCTATTTCTTTGCAAATTATAGCGGCCTGGGGACAAAGGTCAAGACCATCTATCCGAGTTGGATGGGATGATAAAAGTCCTACTTCCGTTTTTAACCTGACAACACTGATATGAACTGTTTATGCTAGCAGTCCTCACAGTTAGATTCACATATCATCGCACATAATATGGGTGTAACGATGGTAAGACCATCTCTGTACTTAACTTTAAAAGTAAGAGGTAAGGGCTTAGGCATATAATTTTTTTTTTTAATGTTATTATCATTTTAAATGAGTTGTACGTTGAAACTCCGTTTCGTTTGGCGTCTAGAATCTATACATACTGCCATTGAAATGAAACATGCACAACATGTGAGTTTATAATAAAAGGAAGTTTAAAGATCTTCTATCTAGATCTAGAGATCTAGATCTAGAACTAGTCTAGAATCTAGATCTCTCTCTCTCTCCCTTGCTCTCTCTCTCTCTCTCTCTCTCTGTTCTCTCTCGATTCTAGGCTGAGACTCTAGATGTATAATTAAGAAGTGTATAGAAAATCTAGCATATCAACTGTACCCGGAGAGGTGTCCAATGCTCAGTAGGAATCTAGATCTCAGTAAGATTATCAAATTTGCATTATAACTAAGAAAATCTAAGTAGCAGTATTAATATTACTAATAATAACACTGAGCTGCACTGTTTTTTTGTACAGTACCTACAGATGCTGTTTGATTACAGATTTGCAAGTGTCATGTCTGTACTCATCTTGATCTAGATTCTAGATCTAAATAGTACATCAGTAACAATTTAAAAAAATTATAATGGGAGTTGAGGCCAAAGAGGTCTAAAGATTTAGGTCTAAATAACAATTCCTTAAAAGACCCTGCAGATGTACAGCTTTGGCAGCAGTTTCAATGTTTTTGTCCGTCCTGTGAATCATCAAAACTGTTCAAAATTCTGCACTTTATGTATATTACGTATTTAACACTTTTTAGACACAATTTTTTCTGTCTGTCTTGCAGCTGGACAGGGTGAGGAAGGAAAATGATCAAATCACAGTGAATATTTCGCTTTTTAAATATCAAATTCCAGCATCAAATTTACCATCATATATATGGTTGATACTGACCATGGGAGAAGTTCCATAGTCGGGACCCTGCCATTAGTCCTATTTTAACATCTATCGCCTACACTTGACTTTGGGGGGGGGGGGGGGGTTAGGGACAGATATGGTTGGGAACCCAACTACAAAACTCCTTCCTCAAATACAGTGTTGGTGTCATGGATATGAGCCTATCTATCAGATTTTAGAAATTCATAATGTAATGACTCAGCATGTATCTCTCAACAATGTGGCACCAGCGTATATCAGTGATCTGTTTTTTTTCGCCATGAGCCATGCAGACCACTATTGTCGATGGACAACGCCCTTCAATTTGCCATGCCATGCTGCCATTTAAAAGCTGGTGAACGAGCTCAACATTTTGGTCCGAGGGTGTGGAATGATCCCCAATGACGTGAACTTGTCGTCATCTCTGGGTGTTTTCAAGAAGTGCTTGAAGATTCCTTTATTTAGAAAAGCATTTCGTGTTTCTGGTTAGATAATATCATTTAACGATGTAATTTTAAGCCTGTTTTTGTATTTTTCTCTGTGGTTGTGTGTAGTGAAAAGTAACTTTTTTCTTTCTTTCTTGTAATGCGCCCACAGATATATAAGATGTTGGCGCAAAATAAATGTGTATTGTTATTATTATTATTATTATTATTATTATTTATTATTATTATTATTATTATTATTATTATTGTTATTATGATTATCATTATTATTAATATTATGTGTGAACTTCGACTTTCATGAACTCGATGGATGATTATGTAGTAAAAATGAGGAAGATGAGCACAGTTTGAGAGCGCGTAGGCATATGCGTCAGTGTGCATGCGCCTAGAGCTGTCTTAAGATGTGAGCGGACGCTATGGAAATGAATTATATTATTATTATTATTATTATTATTATTATTATTATTATTGTGTGTGTGTGTGTCTCTCTCTCTACCTCCCTCCTCCTCTCTCTTTCGTTCTCGCTTTCTATTCCAAGATCCTTCTCTTTTCTTCGAACCATTACATGAAACCTCTCTCTCTTTCCCATCCCCCATCCTCGCTCTCTCTCTCTTTGTCTCCTCCTTCTCTTTTCTCTCTCATCCTCTTCTCTCTTTCTCTTTATCTATCTCTACCCGTGTCTCTCTCTCTCTCTCTCACCCACTCTCATTCTCATTCTCTCTTTCTCTCTCTCTCTCTCTCTCTCTCTCTCTCTCTCTCTCTCTCTCTCTCTCTCTCTCTCTCTCTCTCTCTCTCTCTCTCTCTCTCTCTCTCTCTCTCTCTCTCTTCTTGTTTAATCTCTCTCTCTCTCTCTCTCTCTCTCTCATCTCTCTCTCTCTCTCTCTCTCTCTCTCTCTCTCTCTCTCTCTCTCTCTCTCTCTCTCTCTCTCTCTCTCTCTCTCTCTCTCTCTCTCTCTCTCTCTCTCTCTCTTCTCTATGTCTTCTCTCTCTCTCTAAGAGCTCTCTTTCTCTTGTTTTCTCTCATTAAGAGCTCTCTTGAATTCTGTATATACTATTTTTATCTCACAGAATATTTTCTTTATCTCTTCTTTTCACGTGAAAGTGTAATCTTTAGTATAAAAAAGCATACCTGTGACAGATCTTGAAGAGTCCTCAAGATGTCATATTTTCGCAATATGTTTGGTGGGGTGCTCGTGGCTCTCCTGTTGTTTTTGTCAAGCACAGTGGGTACAATCGTCTTGGTTACGCCTGTCCTGCCCATGGCATTCCTCAGTCCTAGGCTCAGTCGTATAATGATGGATTTTCTTATCAACCTATGGTTTCTCCTGGCAGTGGTAAGTTACATGGAACTCATTATAATGTCTTTCATTTTTATACATTATTTAGGATTAAGAACGAAATGCGTACTTCTGTACTACAGTAGTTACCACCTAAATGCCCGCCGCCATAGTGCCTATTTCTCCTAAATGCCCACAATCTCAGTAAAACTGATTTATATAAGTTGCTCCTCTAAATGTCCGTTTCAAAACCAAGATGACCCCTAAATGCCCGGTCTCAATGACAACTGCAGGTATATCTTCTCCAAATTATCGTAAAATGTGTCTGTAATTGATTAAAAATTATTTTTTTCTTTTCTCTATTATATATATATTTCATCGTTAAAATGGCTAATTTATATGCCTCTCAGCAATATGCCATGCATTGTAACCACCCTACATCTATCCATTGTAATGTAATAAAAGATGACCAATCTCGTCGTCTTAAGAGGAATTACTTTATCTTGACTCCTTATTTAAAAAAACTGACATAAACTTTTGTTCATCATCTTCCTGTGTATTTTTTTTCGTACTTTTGCTCTCAAACAGAATTTTCATCTGCTTTTCAACAGGTATTGTATGAAATGATGATGGGCGTGAAAATCGTTATCAAAGGACAGCCGTCGAAAAGAGCAACCAGTAGTCTCATTTTGTGCAACCATCCCACCAGGCTTGATTGGCTCTTTCTTATGTCCTATTTATGTAGATTCAGTAAAATGTCAGAGTATCGCATTTCTCTCAAGGCACCTTTGAAATATATTCCTGGAGCAGGTAAGGATTGAGGGCAAGTTTAGTTTTAAATTTGGTAGTGGCACTAATATAAGATCATATCTCATAGTTTTATGTTGCTTTACTTTTCTGTCAGAATATGTGAAGGAAAAATATATGCATTTTAGAAAATAAATGGATCTCTTTCAACGTAATATTAATGAAGTTTATCTTTCTCTAAAAACGATTTTTTTCTGTCCATTAGGCTGGGCCATGCAGTGCAGGTTTCTTTTTCTTGAAAGGAAGTGGGACATAGACAAACCTCACATTTCTGATGGCATCAATTATTTCTCCAAAGTTCAATCCAAACCACAGGTGAATATTGTTTTTATCCAGAGAGGAAGTGTAAGAAGAACTTAATTATATTTTGCAGACAGAAGCTGTTTATTTTATGTGGAATCCTTGCATCGTATATATGTGTGCATTTATGTCTGAGTGGATGGGTATGTCTGTATTTGCCATGTCACATAGAACAAGCAAATTTAAGTTAGTACACAGCACTTAAAAATGATAAAGTTTTAAATTTTCATATCTAAATTCTACCAAGTACAGTACGTGTGTCATTGAATTATTATATGAGACTTGAAATCTGACTTTCTCTTTTTTTCTTTTGTTTTCCTTTTCAGTTCCTTCTTTTTCCAGAAGGCACAGATCTTTGCCCCAATGCCAGACAAGAACAGTAGCAATGCATTTTGCTGATAAGATGGGCTACCCATATTACACATATGTCCTACATCCTAGAACCGCAGGATTTCTTCATTTTGTAAAAGGAAATGAAAAAGGTATGAGCATATTGAGGTTGTTTGTTTTCATGTGAAAAAATGAAAGATAAACAGGCATATCCATCAGGATAAATGGAGACAGACTGACAGACGACCAATCACTGACAAAGAGAAACCAAGAGAGAAGGAAATAGAGACCCAGGCAGGGACAGGCAGAAACAGAGAGGTAGACAGACAGAAATACAGAGATATGGATTAACTACTGAACGTGGAAATAAAGAGTATATTTGTTTATACAGACTATTTCAGCTTTATATGATTTATCCTTGGTAGACCTTTCATTCAAAGCTCTCTCAAATCTCTTGAGACTGTGTAGAAAAGCTGCCTTTTGACTCTTGATAAAAAGGAATAAAACAGTAGGCCAATTTACTAATGAAGAGGAATCTGAAATAGTAATGAAAGGCCTAATAGATAGAAAACAGGATGGATCTGAGAAATTTACTGGCCATCTCTCAGCACCACTAGTTCTGTTCAGCATTGTTTGTAAATATTAGTTCTATGTCTCTCTTTGTTGCTGATGAAGAGTGGAGGCCAGCCCGAAAATGTCTCTGTTCCATCCTGTTTTCTATCTTTAGGCCTTTCATTACTATTTCATATTCTGCTTGACACTCCGGGCTTGATACTAAGAACTCAATAATACAATTCTTATCTCTACAGTCAGGTACTCTTTCACATTAGTTTTAGTACAGCAACAGAGAGTAGAACTAGGGATCTTTTTCCTTTTTCATTCCTTACCGACTATGAGCATTATGTAGCCATATTGTGCATATACACAGACCTGACGATGAAAAATGTGCTAAATAAAATCCAGTCCAGGAAAAATAAAGTCATCAATCTTTTGTCTTTGGTCCTGTTGCTATTGTTAGATTTAACAGACACCCAGTCATCATTGTTTATCATATTTTGACAATCCTGTAGATGATTTAACAGATATAGGGTTGGTTGAAATTGTCATAGATGTTGTACATGTCCTGACAATAAAATTAAAATTGTTGAATGGTTAAAAAAATATTCATTTCTGAAGTGAGGGCTCAATTTTTATTTACCAATTTCTCATTTACCAGCAAACTAAATATAAAAAGAAGCTTTGATAATGACATCAGAGACATCAATGAACTCGTCAGACTTGGGTGGGTGGAGGGCAAGGAAGAAAGACATGTGATCGTTCATCACTCTTTAGGTTTGCATCCACAGGAGACAAAGATAGTGATTGATATCAATGAAAACCATCACATTATTCAATTTGTTTTTGCTTTGAGAAGTGAATTGATGCAATGAATCCTTATGTGATCTCAGGCAGCTATATTACCTGTGTAGGCAAGTTAAGTGCGTATGTCCGAAAGATAGACAGCTCAGGGTTTATTACATTATTTGTACAGTCTTAGCAGTCAAAGAACATGCCCTTTAAGGAGATTGAAAATCAGGCTGGTAGGCAGACTGTGGTTGTAAGCTGACAAAACTTTGTGTGCCCTAAAAGGCATCCATTTCTACTCGACAAGCACACAACAAATCAATGTAAATTTTCTCATTTAATTTACCAACAGCACATTAGTTGGACATGCACCTTTGATATTATTATTAACTTCATTTGCTTTGGCAAAACATTGTGCATCGTGACACTGCACTGTCTATGGCAGGTAGAGTAAGCTTCACTGTTAACGGCCAATGCTAGACGATGACCATTGTTTGCTTGGCCCAGGTGGATGACATTGACACCCTGCCGTCGAACATGTAGAGTACTTCTTTATTACAGCTGAGAGGCATGGCTTGATCATCTGCACATCTAGTTTAATTGGAATGTCTTCATATATATGAAATCTACAAAGAACCCACCCACTTTGACAAGTTAGGTGTCTGTTAGAAATTGTGTTGTTAGCCGGTCCATGCATGCTGTTGAGATGCCAATTTATATAATAAAATAATATTTCCTGATAATTAATGATGGTAGGTAGACCATGGTGTTAGCGACGTGTTATTAGACCACTACTACTGTACTAATGTCATGAGGGAAAAGACACCTGGCCTTTCATTTTGAAACAGTGTGCTTGTCATTTAAAACCATTGAGGCAATCAAGTTCACCATGGTACTTTTACAAAATAATTCTCCTTTTATTGAAAAAAAATTTGTGTTCATGTAATAGATTTAATGTAATCAGCTTTCTTTGTTTATCATGATCATTTGGAAAGGGTATGATGTCTGTTTAAGTTAGGTGTCTTTAATAGTTATTCGTGGAAGAAGATTTTCATAGATAAGATATTAGAACATTTGCCTGCAATTTGATATTTCATGATATTCAAATGCTCTGAGATAATGCATTGTTAGTCATGTTCCCATTGGGGTTTTTGAAATGAAGTTCTTTTTTTTCCCACTGTTTATTGGGATTTAATCAAATCACATCTGTCTTTTCAAACATTTCGAAAGGTGAATATTATTATCCGGGCAGTGGACAGGTACGCACCTGTACAGGGAGTAGATGATCCCACCCCCCACAAGTCTCCCGCTGCCTTGCAGGCCGGTCTTGGCTGACCAAAGGCTAAAGGAGTTAACCCTGACAGAAAATAACCAGGCATGGTAGGGGGCCTCAAGGTGGAAGCCTCACATCTAGTTAGGGGTACAATGGGCTAATCCCCTGCTTATCCAAAACCAAACTTATTTAGAGAAATAAATACAATATACACGGCTTAACCTTTCAACAACGAACTTGGAAACGAACACGGACTGTAATTTTTGGAACATGAAATGTTAGGGCAATAAATGGAAAAGAGTTAAAATTAGTTGAAGAAATGGAAAAATTCAAAGTAGAAATTTTAGCCATTACAGAAACAAAGAAAAAGGACAAGAAATAGAAAAGGTAGGACCAAATCATATTTTAATCTTCTCAGAAGTAGATGTCAAAGATAGAGCTAGAGCAGGAGTAGGCTTCCTAGTGCATAAAAGGCTTGAAAAGCTACTAGAAAGTTGGAAATTTATAAACGGCTATTAGAGGTAAACATTTAAGCAAAAGGAAGAGAAATTAAATTATTAATAGCTTATGGACCAAACGAAGACGCCACTAAAGAAGAAAAAGATATCTTCGAAAACGATTTACAAATAGCTGCAGAGAATCTTAAACCCAAACAGGAACTAATGGTTTTAGGAGATTTAAATGCTAGAGTAGGCAACAAAGTAGAAACGTCAGGAGGAGTAATAGGTAAAGAAGGAGAGACAACAACTTCTCCAAATGGAGAGAGACGAATAGATTTTTGCCTAAAGAATAACAGGAATATAGCCAACACCTTTTTTCCTCATAAAGATATCCACAAATATACAAGATTAAATGAAAACAGGTGTGAAAAGTCAATGATAGACTACATAATTGTTAGCAGCTCCCTTTTTTACAGTACATTAGATGCAAGAGTAAACAGGAGCAGAAATATTTAGTGATCATCACCTAGTGATTGCCAAAATGAGATTACTGACTGAAGAAAACACACAGAAAAGAAAAGAGAAGAAAGCTACTAAACTCAAAATAGAGGAACTAAATAAACCAATAGTAAAACAGATATACCAATCTAGGATAAGAAGATTTATCAGTGAAAAACAGATGGATCTGAATAATAGCACAATAGAAGAAAAGTGGCAAATGTATAAAGAAACACTCCTCAGCTGTATTGAAGAGGCCTGTGGTAGGAAACAAACTAAAGGAAAAAGGAAAAGAACAGCATGGTGGAATGAGAATGTCAAGACTAAGATCAAAGAAAAGAAGGATGCCTGGAAGAAATATTTGCAAAGAGGAGGATAGGATAGATTACGTGAATAAAAGAACTATCGCCAAAGAGGAAGTGAGGAAAGCAAAACAGGAACAATGGGAAGAGTTTGGACAAAGACTTCAAGAAAGCTATCAAGGAAATCAAAAAGCTGTTCTGGGGCGCAATGAAGAGCATGAGAAAGACCAAACATGCCCAATATGACAAATTAAGAATGCCAAAGGAGAAATAATGAAAGAAGACAACGAATTCATGGAAACATGGAGAAAGTATTTTCACCAATTACATAATCCCTCCAGAACGTATGAAACATGGAGTAAAGATCAATTAGCAAGAGTAACAAGTAATCCAGAGGAGACAGCTGAAGATGTAGATATCTCAATGGAAGAAATCCAAACAGCTATAAGAAAAGTGAAATTAGGAAAAGCCCCAGGAGCAGATCAAGTTTATCCAGAACTGATTAAAAACCAAGGAGAGAGGCAGACAAACTACTACATGCAATATGCCAAAAGCATGGAAGTCCAAACAAGTGGCAGACGATTGGAAAAAAGGGAACGGTAGTACCAATACATAAGAAAGGATCAACTATCGAATGCTCAAACTATAGAGGGATATCACTACTTAGCGTTCCAGGACAAGTGTATGCCAGGATACTGGAAATGAGACTATGGAAAAGAGTAGAGGATCAGATTGAAGAACATCAGAATGGATTTAGACCAGGAAGAAGTGTACAAGACCACATATTTACAATTAGACAAATAATAGAAAAATTTGTTGAAAGATACATTGGACTTGCACCTGTGTTTTAATGACTTTGAAGTATGGCATTTTAAAAAAGAACACAATGTAGAACAAAGTTTAATAGAAGCCATTAAAAAATTTTACAACCACATTTTGGTTGTAAAAAAATTTAATGGCTTCTGTTAAAAGTTTTAATTCTGCAGATATGTTTCTAACCATTCTCATTGCACATCAATGAGAATACCTGGAAACATATCTGCAGAATTTGATGTAGATATAGGAGTAAGACAGGGTTGTATCCTGTCCTCTTTAGTTTATCATATTTATGGAATCAGTCCCAAAGGCATCCTCAAAAATGGAGAAAATGAATGTAGGTGTGGGGAAGCTCAAACCAGTAAATGTATCAATACTTTTATTTGTCGATGATTTAGTTCTGTTAGAAAAATCAGAAGGTGACATTCAGTCGAATATCAACATGATGAACAATGAACTAAAGAAAAGAGGAATGAGAGTAAATGCAAAGAACACCAAAACATGCTAGTAACTAGGGAAGCTAAAACACAAAATCTTAAATTGGGCAGGGAGAATTTAGAACAAGTTCAAAGCTATAAATACCTAGGAGTAATGATTAACTCAGAGGAAAATTAAGAGAAGAAATCGGCCAGAGAATCCAAAACGCAAGTGCAACATATAACCATCTAGGAAAGGCATTTGTAGGTAAACAAGAATTGTCAACAAAAACCAAAATGGCAGTATACAACACAGTTTATTGTCTATTCCTCTATAGCGGCGAAACCTGGCCCTTAGAAAGTAGAGGATACAGTGCAGGCAGCTGAAATGAAATTATCTAAGAAGAGAAGTAGGGATATTAAGAGGGACAAAATCAGAAATACAACAATAGGAGATCAAACCAAAGCAGATGGCATAAAAACTAAGATAAAAATAAATCAATTGAGATGGTTTGGGCATGTAAACAGAATGAATGACAATAGAATAGCTAAATCAATATACAGTGCTAAAGCCCATGGTAAAAGACCAAAAGGCAGATCTCGGAGAAAGTTGGAAGAAGATATAAAAGGGGCATTCAAGCATAGAAATTTAATTTTTGGAAGGAACCAGAAAATGCCAGGACAGGACATCCTGGAGACAGATCATCTCGGGCATCTGAATCCATACACCGAAAGATAGAATGGGAACTGATAAATAAATAAAGAAAGAAAAATATGATAATGTGTATTATCATACAGTTTTAATACTGTTTCAGATTATGTGCCTTTTACTTCTACAATTATCTTTCATTTTTATTTTTCCTTTGAGAATTGATAGACATTTACACAAATATTGATGTAATGAATCAAATTTTTTATCTCAGGCAATTATATTACCTGTGTAAGCAAATCAAGTGAGTGTGTCCAAAAAGACAGACATAGTCAACTCAGAGTTTATCAAATTATTAGTACAGTATTATCAGTCAAAAAGCGACAGACGGTGGTCGATTGGTTAGGCTGCCAGATTTGGATTAGGAGGTCCTGGGTTCCAATCTTAGCATATCTAGGTCTGACGTTGTGATCCTTGGGAAAGACACTTAACACGCATTTCCCCTCTTGACCCAGGTGTGCAAATGGGTACAAGTACTAGCTTGGGAGTATAAAGCTGTGTTACACTAGCGTCCTGTCCAGGCGATGATTATAATCACCTATTTCGCTTCAAGCTACAGAAACCAGCTGTATGGGTCGTAATGGCCTTAATGAAACTTTTTCTAATAGTAGTCTTAGAACACGCCCTTTGTGGAGAATGAAAATGTGGGCCGGCAGTCAGACCGTGGTAGTAAGCCAACAGAACTTTATGAGATAGGTACAAGTATTCCATTTTTTTTCTCTCGTGAGATAGGTATTCCATTGGACCTTATAAGAAACTTGGTGTATTCTCAGGTCAGATTTTGGACTCCATCTTGGATGTCACTGTTGCCTACCCCAAGACGATGATTCACAGTGAACTCGACACGCTGAAAGGAAACTACCCAGAGGAGATCCATTTCTTTGTCAAAGATTATCCATTAAGCACTCTGCCAAACACAGATTCCGAGCTGGAGGAGTGGTGTCGCACACTTTGGTCCGAAAAGAGAAAAGATTGGAACGTTTTTATGCAAACAAATCTTTTGATCAAGAAGAGGATGTAGCCAACGGTTTGGTAAGACATTGGGAACCTTTGTCAGAAGGGGCTGTAAAGAAAACGTTATATGGTGTTACCATCTTTTGGTTTGTGTTTCTAATCATAGCTTTTACATGTTTCGTTTTGTTTCCTTTGTTCAGAATTTTCTGTGGCATTGGTTGTGCCACTTATTTGGTTATTATGTTCAGACATGGTGGCGTAGATAAAGTTATTTATAAGGCTGTGCAACATTATGAATGACAGGATCGCATGTTTCTTGATAGTTTGTTTGTTCGTTATCTTTCTAATCTCTTCCCTAAATGCTTTCACCAGACAAGTCGGTCTGGCCATACCGGTAGAGAAAGCTGACACTATTGAACCTCATCTCAAGTTTTCATTATGTTTAACACCCCTCACAAGGTGCAGGGTGTAAGTGAACAGCCCAAAGAGAGAAAAAACCTTCCCTGTAGTAACATGCCTTTATTTGTTTATAAAGTCTAGTTTTTACCTAGCTTTATTAATGTCAAAAGGCATTGTAGCTGAACTGTAGTGTTGTGAGCTGGTAATCACAACGACTCTTGTTCTGGTTCAAACTCCACGGCTGACACCGGTGGGATTTTACTCAGCAAAGGTACTTCACTCTTTCCTCACTTGACTCAGGTGTGAATGAGAACTCAGCTGTAGGTAGTTAAAGATTTTGACAGAGATTTTATATGAAGCGTCTTAAAGACTTCTGTATTGTATGCTCCCCAGGGAGTTGAGAAGGACTTTGAATGAAATGGCCTTCTGGGGGTAAATAATGTACAATCAGTGAGCCTGCACTTGTGTGGAGATACAGACTATAAATCCATCTTTAGATCTGTTTTGCCAGAAAAGCAGCATCCCCTTTTCTGAGTTGAACAGAGAGCTTAGGGTAGTAGAAGGATTTGCAATGTACTTGATACCAGGTAATATCCTACCAAGCGTTCTTTTGATTACTTTTTTGGATAACTTTATTTATTGCGTCAGTGACCTACCAAAGATACAAAGCTTGTTTACTTCCCTTTATTATTTACATAGTTGCTAACCAGTACGTAAAAACATATTTAGTACGATTTAGTATGGGGGGGGAGGGGGGGGGGGGGGGGGCTTTTAGTCCATGAGTCTGTATTTACTATGAAAAGTTTGTATATGAGGGTTAACTGTAATTTTTGTTTGAAAGTCTGAGACACCATTCTGAGTTTACAAAATTACCGTCGCGCTTCATCAGAAAATCTAGCGATTGACAGACTTTTTGTCATTTACTTTAAAGGGGAGTTAATGTAGGTTAATTGATCTATGTTTTTTAGTATCATGGGGCTTCGTCTTGCAAGTTAGAATCAGTTCGTATGATCCGAGTCTGCTTTCCGATTTGAAAGGTTGATAGCTTTGTATTTAATGAATCTTGCTAGGTACAAAATGTGTATGACATCATTATTGCTGATTTCATCACCTATGGGGCATGTTTGTTTTGTTTTTCGTTTTGTTTTTGATTACAGAAAATTCTTCTTTTTTGTCTTTTTTTCGGGGGTTTTTCTTTCAGCAATATATGGCCTATAAATTCAGTCTTGATATTTTGCCTGTCACATCATGAAATTGATATTAATATTAAGTTTGAATTTTACATCTGAGCACACTCACGATATTTCAGGTTTCATTTTGTTGAAGTCGTTCCTCATTCATATTGCCTTCTTCCTCTTCCCGCACTTATGTTGCCATGGGGTTGTGTCTGTAGACAGCTTTCTAGCCTTTGACAAGACTCCTGTACTGTTTTTGTTCTAAACGATCACGACTGTAAATTTCATTTCCTGTAACATTACTGCTCAGTTTCCCATCTCTCTATTCCATGCACTCTCACTTTGTTTTATCCCCATGGTTTTATTTCCTGTGTAATCAAATTCCCAGCACTTATATATGAAAATACCTCTCTGTTCTCCAAATCTAGTCTAATCAGCATCAGTTAAACTTTTGTATATTCTGTTGGATTTTTTTCTTCCTATTTTTTTGTTTTCGTTTTTTCATCTCACTCTAACTGTTTTCAGCTGCAGGTCATTTTTTTAAATTTTCATTTATACCCTAAGGAGATTCAAATTCAAATACTTTATTGCATCTCAGAGGGAAATTTGTTATACAGATGTGTAAAAATGAATAAAAGTATAGGTAGAAAAGTTGTGTACATGGACATAAAGATTAATTTTTTCACGCACACAACATGTATTGTATAATAATATATAGTATTTAAAAATTTGCATTTAAAAGTACTTGCTTATTGTATCGCATATTCCAATATAGATAATAATTATGGTATTTTTTTAAAAAAAACCATTCTTAAAATGTGTAACATGTTTTGTCTTGAAATTAGCTTTAAGATTTTCATTTACTTAAACTTTAAAATTTGTATAGTTTCAAAAGTATTATGTCTGTCTTTAAAGAAGAATTTCAGTGTCTCCAGCTCTACTTTCTTCATCTAAACTAAGATATGAATGAGAAACATGACTTGACTTATGTAATGTACTTCCTCTAGACTCTATGGATGGGAAACAATGTTTCATTACAGACTGTTGACTTGAAAACAATTGTAGTTGTATCTCTGTTTATACTTTGTGAAAGGACACTGTGATGAAGCTGATGTCAAGAAAAACCCAAAAAATGCTATTGTAAACAATTGCACTTGCTATTATAACTGGCCTCTTCCTCTTTCAGTGCAGTTAAAGTTGTCTTCTCCTGGTGTTTCAGCTAGCTTGAATTTTGTTTCTTCTATCGTGTCATCCTCTCTTTGCCGTAATATCGATTTGCTTGACGAGGGTTTTGGTTTCTTTGAAATAACCCTGTCCACCATGGTGGTGATCTCAGGGGTAAGCTAAGGTGTGTAGTGTTTTATAAGTCTCCAATATTTTTTTCTTTGTATCTGTATGGTGAGATAAATCAATGTCGTTTGAACTTAACAACGTGTGATTTTATATGAAATTTGGAATACTTTAGCACTTTGTGCTCGGATTCCCATATTCTCTCGTAATAGGATTGTTTCCTGTATGTCATATTTAAATACAGTGTTGTTCCATTAGTGGTTTGTATACCTTCATATACCCTTATTTAATTGATCACAGTTTCTTTTACTTCTAGTTTGTAAGCCATTAGGAAACTTTGTCCTTGTCTTTTACGTTCAATTTTACCTTTTAGTATTTAATCCATGTATTAAACTTTTAGCTTGTCTTTTACTTTTTAGCTTGTAATCCATTAACAAAACTTTCAACTTGTCTTTTTCTTTTAGTTTGTAATCCATTAAGGAAACTTTCAACTTCTCTTTTTCTTTTAGTTTGTAATCCATTAAGGAAACTTTCAGTTTGTCTTTTTCTTTTAGTTTGTAATCCATTAAGGAAACTTTCAACTTCTCTTTTTTCTTTTAGTTTGTAATCCATTAAGGAAACTTTCAGTTTGTCTTTTTCTTTTAGTTTGTAATCCATTAAGGAAACTTTCAGTTTGTCTTTTTCTTTTAGTTTGTAATCCATTAAGGAAACTTTCAGTTTGTCTTTTTCTTTTAGTTTGTAATCCATTAAGGAAACTTTCAGTTTGTCTTTTACTTTTAGTTTGTAATCCATTAAGGAAACTTTCAACTTGTCTTTTACTTTTAGTTTGTAATCCATTAAGGAAACTTTCAACTTGTCAACTTTTAGTTTATAATCATTAAGGAAACTTTCAACTTGTCTTTTACTTTTAGTTTGTAATCCATTTAGGAAACTTTCAGCTTGTCTTTTTCTTTTAGTTTGTAATCTATTTAGGAAACTTTCAGTTTGTCTTTTACTTTAGTTTGTAATCCATTAAGGAAACTTTCAGCTTGTCTCTTTTTTTAGTTTGCAATCCATTTAGGAAACTTTCAGTTTGTCTTTTACTTTTAGTTTGTAATCTATTAAGGAAACTTTCAGTTGTCTTTTTTGTTTTTGTAATTCATTTAGAAAACGTTCTCCTTGGTAAGGGGGAAAAGCATTTTTAATTTAACTGATTTATTTTTTCTGGAAGCCCCTGATCTTCACAAATGGCCTACCAAGTCATTGCTTTGTTGTTCAAGAAATCCTATCAAAGAATATAAAGATATTATGAATATTCTCCATACTGTGATGTCACCTTGAGTGATTTTGTCTCTAAGAGACTTAAAATGTTATGCTTTGAAGTTGTAACAGCAATAATCGATGTTGTGCTCTCCTTCCATTATCCCCTCCTTTGAAAATTGAGTGATTGAAAACACTGATCCCCCCCTTTGGAGGTCCTGGTGGTCATAAAGTCAAAGGGCGGGATAGCATTCAGTTGTCACGGAGTATTGGCTACTTTTGGACCCCCCCCCCGATTTTCATCCATTCACTCATTCACAATTTTAGAATACAAGGCAGCCCCATGAGGCTTCAGCTTCCCAACTTTTATACATATTTCTATATAGCATGTAATGTTTCATTTGTCATGTTTCAATGAGCCTAACGTACAGGGTCATTTCATTTTGAATTATTATGAGCCAAGACATTGAAAATGTAAAATTAAAATGCTCTACCTCTGCTAATGGGGAAGGAAGACTTGCTCCATACAGGAATGTACCATACCAAATACAAATGAGAAGATTCTTTTTATAACATTTGTCCAAACTATGTGCCAGATTATCTTTAAGACCTTCAGGACGGACAGTTCATAATGAGATGCACAAAAACATTATTGTACACAAGGTTTTGTTGCTTACCTTTGATCTTTGTCTTGCTTTTAGTAATCTTTTCTTTCGTTTGTCAGTTTTGTTAAAATGTCACCATTATCTATACTACCCATTTTGATTTGATGTCACTTTATCAGTTATGTTGTTATTGACAGTGACATTATTAATGAATGATAGTTCATTGCAGCTCCTCTTTACCAAGTATCAAAAATTTAGTTCATTTTGTTTCCTAAGTTTATTGTCGATATTTAGTAGTGGGCCTTGATCTGTTATTTTATTCAATCTCAATGATCTTAAGAACTTAATGCTTGGAGGATTGCAAAATTTGTAACTGAGCTTTCTTAATTTTATATCATTTAATAGAGGAAATTTTAACATATCATTTTTTCACAATATGTATCGTTATTCAAACGCATGAATTCATTTTTATTGCAATAACCTTTCTGTTGTTCAATGCCACATTTTGAACTGATCAATTTTGAGCAATTCAGAAATCAGACCAGGGCACTCTATCTCACAAGTGCACATAAAGCTGAGCTTGGTTAACTTTCCGTCTTTGATGGATTCAATAATCAACAATAATAACAACAAACAACAACAAAAAGATTGGACGGAGTACCTATTTAATAGGGACCCAAACTCCCATGATGCTGTTCGGTCAATTCTGTCTGTTACTATGTTATTTTATATTTAAACTTCAACTGTTTAGTGGCCTGCTGTCATTGTCAGTTATGGTGGTGATGGGTCTGTAGCAAATTACCGATTTTGCGATGAGAAGCTCGCAAGGTTTGAGTCCGTGGTAATTGTACATGATTTATTCGAAATCATTCCCTTTCCCTGATTCCACGCTGGCTGTGTATGTCGCATACTCCTGTTGGAGATAGGCAATAAATGCGGAGATTGTGTTTAGATGTGAAAATGGTAATTTAGTCAACATCTGAGATTTTTTGGCAGCTTTAAGTGCTATACTGTCAAAACTGTGAAATCACTGGCATAAGATATACATGTAGATGTGAAAATTAAACAACTGTTTTCTGATTCTTCAACATGAATGCTAAAGTGTAACATTATAATGTATGTTGTTGGAATTTGAAGTGTTCCTTTAGTTATCATATTATCAATCAATGAATGTATCCGGTCAGAAGTCCAACTGGTCAATGTATAAACCAGTTGTTCACTAGTGTCTTTGTGAATTTAAACTCTCGAGACTTGATGATTATTTTTCCATTCTTTGTTTTTCTTTTTCAAAATTGATCAGAGAATTGTTATTTCTTTAAATTTCGGAGAAAAGCAGGGTTTGAAACGGGAAGAAGATTGTTCTTCACGAGACGCTGTAGCTAAATCGTAGTGTTGTGAGCTGGTAATCACGACGACACTGGTTCAAGATCCACGACTGTCACAGATGGGGTTTTTTCACAACGTTGTACTCTTAGGAGAGGTTCTTCACTCTACTTTCCCACACTTGACTCAGGTGTGAATGAGTACCCAGCTATAGGCAGAGAAAGATCTTGTCAGAGTGTTGGTCCAAAAATCCTCACAGGCTTGTATACTGTACCCTCCCCTGGGAGTTGAGAAGGACTTGAATTTTTGAATGAAATGGCCTGCTGGGGGATAAATGATGTACAGTCGGTGAGCCTGCACTTGTGCGGGGATACAGACAATATATCCATCTTTTTGATAATGAAACTCCATAGATCTAATGAGCCGTGGAAAACTCAAAAGAGATTGACATGTTCATATTTTTTCAACATTTGGTGCAATATAAGATGAATTTTAGATAGTTCAGTTGACAGGTACTGCTCATAGGTCATAATTCTTTCCTTTCACTCTTTCACATGTCTCTCATATTGCTAGTTCATCTTAAATAATTTTGAGATCGCTGCTTATGGTGGAAGGGATAAATTTTAATGGGGGAAAAAATTAACAGTTACCATAAACTTGAGGAAAACAGTTGTAGACGCTCATTCCAGTTGTGAAAGAATGGACTGTGGATCAAGAGATTTATTTTGTCTCACATTGTCCTGACGGCTTAAAGTTTCCACTGCCGTCTTATATAGATGATCTATGTAATAGTAATAGGGTGTAATTATCCAGAATTTTGATTCTTTGTGGATATGGGGGTGAGAAGAGGTTAAAGAATTATTTTGCAGTATTTTGCTATCTTTTGTGTTTTGTTGATTTTTTCTCTCTTTCATTTACCATTGTCATACATGGGAACAGTTGTGCAATTCAACCAGACTCAGTAATGGTCTACTGAACTTAAACCACAATTATTTCTTTCAATTGTTTAGTCATTTAGGTAAAATGTTGTTTTGATTTTACTGGGGGGGGGGAAAGAAGAAAGTTACAGCTTTGTAGTTTTCCGCATCATTGACTCAGCTTGTATTTTATGATTATCATTATTATGATTTGTCAGCCTGCAATACCCGTAATGCATCGATTACAGTATGGTTAGAGCTCAAAACACTTTTACCGCATCATTTTCAAAGAATCAGTATTTCAGAGAACAACTACATAAGGAAAATTGAACCAACGAACTAGGGGATCCATAATAATAACCATAAAAAAATTTTTTTTACTTATTTGCTCTCAACTAAGGGAGAATTTTGAACCAAAAGAATATGAAACAGGTGTATTGTGGACCTGGTTTTTATATGAGATTATCACAAGGTATATAATACTACTAGATAATAATTCATTTGTAAGGGGATAATAATCCATTTGGCGTGCTGTAAGGCGCTTCACATAAATCGCAGAATTGTATACAAACGATGGGCATTAATTAAACGTTTGCTGGATTAGTTCTGGTTTAAGATTTGATTTGAAAGTTGTGTAGTTGGTAAAGTTTCTGACATTTGTGGACAGCGAGTTCCAGACTGTGAGTACGGCATGAGAGAAAGATGGGTCAGCGAATTTGGTTTCTGACTGCCTCTTTTTAACGGTTGATTTCGTTGTAGGATCTACTAAGGCTTCCAAGACGAAACGTTGATGTCGATGAGAGCATCAAGATGTTTAGGACTAGGAGCCTGTCCGGTTATGCATTATAATTGACACGTGTGTGGAATGTACTGTGCTGTGCACCTTTGAAAGCCTGGCATTTCGTTCCGTATTCAGTATTCATTAAGTGTTGGCCTTTTGTGAGATTTTTTCTCACTATCATCGCATTGTTATATTTCCAATTTGCAGTAGGGAGGTAATGCCATAGAATTGAAAATGCTCCTTGTTCAACCCCTAAAGTCTGGCAGTCAGCTGCACCACTTTAATGTGGGCGGTTGGCGGGCGCTGCCAGTAGGTCCTACTTCTTTCTTTCCACTCTTTGGCTTATTTTTCATCTTACTGTTTCCTCATAATTCACCCTAAGATCACTGCCTATGGTGGGAGGGGTAAATTTCAATGATACAAACAAACAAGCGCCACTTTAATTAAAATCACCTGCAGCCTATTTATTCATGCATATTTTACATGTTGTCAAATACCCTAGTTGACAGTGACAGTACATCTTGTATACTGCATTTATTTTTTATCTTTTATTACCTCATGCTTAACAATAACCCCTGAATTAACATTGTAATTTATATTTACCATATATGTGTGTCATAAGATCTCATTCGCCAATGCAATCTCCCCCCCCCCACCCTTCTCCCCAACTCCTCCTGCCATCATCCCCATTATGTAATCACAGTCACAGATGAGAATAAAAGTGAATACGAGCTGCTGTGCAGGACTAGTTTTACCTATCCATTAACCGAAAATTTAGCTCCATGGGGACCACCACCCAACAAGTTTAGTAATGGTGGTGTTTGTGGCAGAGTGGTTAGGCTGCCGGACTTGGCTTCATGAGGTTCTGGGTTTGAAACCTTAGCAAAGCTAGATCTGACGTTGTATTCCTTGGGAAAGACACTAAACAGTCACGTATTTCCCCACTGACCCAGGTGCAAATGGGTACAAGCACCTGCATCAAACTAGCGTCCTGTCTAGGAGGTGATTATTATCACCTGTTCCGTTTCATGCTATAGAAACCGGGGTAAGCTCTGACTCTATGGGTCGGACTTTTGCTTTGAAGAAATTTGACGTCAAGGGGAATCGTGTCGCTATGATTGTATGCTCCTAAATAATTTCAATCCCACTGCTTGTGTAGCGTTTGTAGAAAACATGATTCTCTTTCCTTTGTTTTCTTTTTATGGTTGGTACATGTATAATTTTTTTTCTCAAATCAGTTCAGTTTTGAATACATTTTTAAGCTTTTAATATTCCAGGGTATTTTTGGTCCAAACATTACTTGAATATTTACAACAGATTCTAGAGTTCATGGAATTATTCACATTTGTGAAGTTTCGTACAATTGATTTTACTGTATTGTTCGTTTAAAGCATGAAATTTATTACCAATTTAAATATAAACCTCAATTCGTTCCATTGTTGCTTTTGAAACCAATCGATTATGTTATATATCAGATCTTATGTGTGTGTGTGTGTGTGTGTACATGTCGTCAAGTATGTAATACCTATCAATATATATATATATTATACTTTTGAGATCTTAGGAAACAGTCTAAGAGTAAGAATAAAGTTTCCAGTAAAATGATTGCGTCAATATGTTTTCATGGTTGAGTGTGTGCTTGTTTGTGTGCATTTTTTTCTCCAGACAAGAATAAAATCTTTGTTGGAAGCTGGAAGGGTTTCCCTCCCTCTGTTTATCACAATACTTTTTTTTTAGTGCAGGGGGG
Source organism: Doris montereyensis (assembly GCA_037039925.1). Classification (NCBI taxonomy): domain Eukaryota; kingdom Metazoa; phylum Mollusca; class Gastropoda; order Nudibranchia; family Dorididae; genus Doris; species Doris montereyensis. The sequence goes on from JAXRKP010001205.1 coordinate 91,828, forward strand.
GGGGGGGGGGTCGGTTTTGTTGTAATTTTATTTAGTGTTATTTTGTTGTATGCGGAAAGGAGGGGGAGGAGAGGTTCTTCTTAGGAAACGGGGGCTGGGTGGTTCAGTGTACTGTGTCAGCCTCTCAAACAGAAGGGCGTGGGTTCAGGTCTGACAGTTAAAAGAAATTTGGTTGAGTTTCTTTTCGAGTAAGATACACCCTCCTCCTCCTCCTCCTCCTTTTTCCCAGTATAGCAGGTAGATGGATCAACACTTAGTCCCATCGGAGATGGACGATAAATGGGAGGCCCCGTGTGCAGATCTCAATGCTCTATAGATGCCTTCCACTTTCCTTAAAAAGACCTGAAATCTTCTCAAATTTAAAATGCGTTTACCGTGTACAAATTTGGTGATTTCATTCAGTGATTGCGTGGTCGAAATACTTGACTTTGAAAATCGCTTTTTATTCACTTGATTATCAGACGTTGAGTAGGAAGCACACTGGTTGTGGTTTATGGTACGTTAAAAAGCAAGTTAAGAGTGATACGGACACTGACACTGTGCTCACCTTTGGAGGCAGGGAAGTGGATGTGTTAAAAAGTGTAATTCTATACGTTGAACACATAGGAATACGCACACGATTACATGACTAGTTATAACAAAATAATATTTTTTTCTTTAACAACCTTTCTTCCACATTGATGCTTAGTTTTGCATGTATTTGCGACGACTGTTAAATTTGAGTTAAATTTGAGTCGATGAATTCAAGTCTGCAGTGCAATCGGGTTTCACGGAAGACATGTCCTTACAATTTTATGTCCAGTCCAAACAAAAAAAATCACTCGGGAGACAGGTATGCATCACAACTTTCAGTCTTCCATAATCTCGAAAGGGGAGTCTGTGTGTGTGTGTAAGTCAAGTGTGTGTTTGGATGCGTGTATAATGTGAGAGCGTGCGCATTGTGGATATGGCAATATAAAACGGGTTGAAAGAGGTATGATATGGAACTAGTGCGGTGTTCTGTGATTTGAATATGCTCATAAAAATGATTTCAGATGGAACTAATAGTCACTTATGCGTGGTTGTTCATATTTTGTTCGTCTTTCATAGCTCTTTCATCTGAGTGAGTTTCATGCTTTTACATGTACCGAAATGTGCACAATCGCAGTGGGTTTTTTGTTGTTGCATAACTCCAGTAAGTGGATGGTCGTAGAACAAAGGTAGCGGCATTGAAGCTAGTAGAAGTAAGCGATATTGAAGCTAGTAGAAGTAGAACAAAGGTAGCGATATTGAAGCTAGAATAGAACAAAGGTCACTTAGCGATATTCTAGTAGAAGTAGAACAAAGGTAGCGATATTCTATATAGAACAAATATTTTGTAGAAGAAGAACAAAGGTCGTATTGAAGCTAGAAGGAGAACAAAGGTAACGGTATTCTTTAGAACAAATAGCGGCATTGAAGCTAGTAGAAGTAGAACAAAGGTAGCGGTAGTGAAGTAGAAGTAGAACAAATAGCGGTATTGAAGCTAGTAGAAGTAGAACAAAGGTAGCGGTATTTAAGCTAGTAGAAGTAGAACACAATAGCGGTATTGAAGCTAGTAGAAGTAGAACATTAGCGGTATTGAAGTTAGTAGAAGTAGAACAAAGGTAGCGGTATTGAAGCTAGTAGAAGTAGGTAGCGGTATTGAAGCTAGTAGAGGTAGAACAAAGGTAGCGGTATTGAAGCTAGTAGAAGTAGAACAAAGGTAGCGGTATTGAAGCTAGTAGAAGTAGCACAACGGTAGCGGTATTGGCTAGTAGAATAGAACAAAGGTAGCGGTATTGAAGCTAGAAGTAGAACAAAGGTAGCGGTATTGAAGCTTGTATTGGAGCTAGTAGAAGTAGAACTAGCTAGAAGTAGAACAAAGGTAGCGGTATTGGAGCTAGTAGAAGTAGAACAAAGGTAGCGGTATTGAAGCTAGAAGTAGAACAAAGAAAGACAGAATAAGGAACACGATGAATTGTCATGCAACAAATTAATTCTGAAAGCATATAAATGAAAAGTGAGTGGAAGACCAAGATAGCCGATTTGGTCAAGTGAATTGAATGACCGATGACATGGTGATGTGAATTGAATGACCGATGGCATGGTGATGTGTGAATATGACCGATTGACATTGGATGACATGGTGATGTGAATTGAATGACCGATGACATGGATGACATGGTGAATTGAATGACCGATGACATGGCCATGTGAATTGAATGACCGATGATGGCCATGTGAATTGAATGACCGATGACATGCCATGTGAATTGAATGACCGATGACATGGTCATGTGAATTGAATGACCGATGACATGACATGAATTGAATGACCGATGACATGGTGAATTGAATGACCGATGACATGGCGATGAATTGACCGATGACATGGTAATGTGAATTGAATGACCGATGGCATGGTGATGTGAATTGAATGACCGATGACATGGTAATGTGAATTGAATGACCGATGACATGTAATGTGAATTGAATGACCGATGACATGGTAATGTGAATTGAATGACGATGACATGGTGATGTGAATTGAATGACCGATGACATGATGATGTGAATTGAATGACCGATGACATGGTGATGTGAATTGAATGACCGATGACAGAATAGTCAAATCGTTATACTATACAAAATCTCAAAGGTGGATCACATTTAAAAAAAAATATGACGAAGAAGATGTAATATTAATAAGAAACAAACATGTTTTACCCTGGGTGATATGAAGTGCGATGTTTAGATCAAGTGAGTATCTCGATATCCAGGTTTAGGCAGGTAGGCGTGAGTGATGTTATTCCAACTTTTTAATTACATGTAAAAAAAAACTTCAAAGACAAAGACATTTTTCTTAATTAAGTGTCAGTTATGGTGGAAAAAAATAATCTCAAATAAAGACGATCTTGGGATAATTTAATTTAGGACCTACATGCAAAAGATGGTTACCCTTAGTAGCCTGGTAACAAAGCCATTGACGCACAAAGAAGGATCAACTCAGAATAATATATTACATTGTATATAGATTAGAAGCTTTAAACTTTAAATAAAGCTGTAAGTTACTGTAACGCTAATTTGTTTTATTATAAGAACAGTTCAAACCAAATAATTCAAAATGTATAAATGTTTTTGAAAAAGCCATTGATAAGGAGTTCTATAATTTAAAATACTTGATGAATGATGAATGAATGTGCATGGTCCTGATTGATTACTGTAGGTTCAATCATGTTTGAAACTCCATGGTTGTATTACGATTTATGGGGCATTTAAAGGTCAAACGACATACATAGCCTCTGACATGATATGATATGATGCGATATGATATGATAAGGAAAAGAAAACAGGAAGGCTCGTTGAGAAGGAGACAATGCATTGTCTTATTCAGGGGAAACGTGTTGCGTTTAATGAATAGAATGGCCAGCATTAAGCTTCACGTGACGTCGATGGCCGAGCGGTTAGGCTGCCGGACTGGGGATCATGAGGTCCCGGATTCGAATCCTAGCAGAGCTGGTTCCGATGTTGTGTACCTTGGGAAAGACATTTATCACGTATTTCCCTCCACACGACCCAGGTGGAAATGGGTACAAGCACTAGCCTAGCTTGGGAGTAAAAACCTGTGCCAGAGACTACCGTCCTGGCCAGGTGATTATTATCACCTGTTCTGCTTCTTCTTCTTCTTCTTCTTCTTCTTCTTCTTCTTCTGGATATTGTAGTAACCTCCTTGGAGGAGGACCAGTCTACATGTAGATACATACGCGATATTGACAAGACACAAAAGAGAAGGTAAAAAAGTAAAAGAATGAAAACAAGAACAGATAAAAAGCAAATAAAAACAGATAAAAATCAAATAAAAACATGGACTTAGCTTCACGCTATTGAAACCGGGATAATCTTCGGTTGTATTGGCCGTCATGGCCTTGAAGCGACTTTACTTTACATTAAGTATCAGTGTAGGTGTGAAACCATTTAGGTTCTTTAAAGATAGAATAATAACGAAAATGAGCTACTCAGTCAGCCGCACCACCGTATTAAAACCAAATGGAAAACCATAAAACCATCTGCAACCCATGATGATACTCTTACCTATAGTAATAATACATTTTGGAAAACTATAGTAATAAAATAAAACCATCTGCAACCCATGATGATACTCTTACCTATAGTAATAATACATTTTGGAAAACCAAATAAAACCATCTGCAACCCATGATGATACTCGTACCTTTAGTAATAATACATTTTGGAAAACTAAATAAAACCGTCTGCAACCCATGATGATACTCGTACCTTTAGTAATAATACATTTTGGAAAACTAAATAAAACCGTCTGCAACCCATGATTATACTCTTACCTATAGTAATAACACATTTTGGAAAACCAAATAAAACCATCTGCAACCCATGATGATACTCTTACCTATAGTAATAATACATTTTGGAAAACCAAATAAAACCATCTGCAACCCATGATGATACTAATGAAATACATGTAGTAGTAATACATTTTGGAAGAAGTCAGAGACTCAATTTGGAGAACACATTGTGAATGTGACTCATGTTTTATTGTTTAAGCTTTACAACACTGGAACTGTGCAACAACAACAAGAAGAGCAAAACGAGATAGTATTGTTACTCAAGCCTGTTCGCGGTGTATGCAAACATAGGGTCTACTCTAAATATTTAATATACTTTTGTGAGCCTCACATGACAAATCATGAGATGATGTGAGCAATTTGTGTATACAGTTGAATAAAGCATTCAAGATGCTCAATGTTCAGTTACATCATTTTCTCGTAGTTCACAGTTGTCTTAACCCGGGCCGTAGTCTCATTGTTTTGGTTTCATACCCAGAAAACTGATTGTTTGTTGTTTGATGTTGAGTTGTTTTGTTTTGGTGTTCTGATTTTTGTTTTGTTTTGTTTTGGTTTTTTTTTGTTGAGTTGTTTTTGTTTTGTTGTGCTGGGTTTTGTTTTGGGGGGGGGGGATTGGGTATGACTGAGGGTGGGGTCTTTTTATATTTTTTTCCAAAGGTAATTGATGATTTTAGAAGAATAATTATATTCTCAAGTAATTGATATTCGATAAGTTTTTACTCTGAGGAAACAAGTTGATGAATAGTTTAAAGTAAAACATGAATTGTAACTCTGTGTGTGCGAGAGTGTGTGTGTGTGTGTGTGTGTGTGTGTGTGTGTGTGTGTTGTTTCTCAACAATTTCCATAGTTAACACTAAATTAATTCCATTTTGTTTAATGTTTAGAATGATGCCCCCCCCCCCCCCCCCCCCCCCCCCCACCCTTTAATCATAACTTAAATCTTTCATTTTCATTTCTTTTCTTTTTTCTTTTTTTTTCACCCATAAAGTTTGTATTCAGCTTAATCGATTTATCATATCAGAAAATCTGATTCTCGTGAGTTACTAAAAATAAAAGTGTTACGTGTCTAATTATTTTGGATAAAAAAAAAAATCATACAGTGAAGTTAATCGAGGACATCACAGTGAAGTAAATTCCTTAAAAACTACGAGTTAATTGAGGACATCACAGTGAAGTAAATTTCTTAAAAATTACGAGTTGATTGAGGACATCACAGTGAAATAACTTTCTTAAAAACTACGAGTTAATTGAGGACGTCACAGTGAAATAACTTTCTTAAAACTACGAGTTAATTGAGGACATCACAGTGAAATAACTTTCTTAAAACTACGAGTTAATTGAGGACATCACAGTGAAATAACTTTCTTAAAACTACGAGTTAATTGAAGACATGTATGCGCCACATCATTCATGCGTTAGATTGTGCTATCATCTGCGCTGTCTTTTTTGAAATCGATAAGCACACATGTTGTAGCTGGTGCTGCTGTTGTTGGTGTTTCTGGCTTTGCCGATGGGTCTTTTATTTGTTCATCATCTGTCTTTGTAGGATCACTGAACATTGCCTGCAACGCAAAGAAGGATGTAAAATAGTAAAAGAGATGGAAAACAAAACAAAATTATTGACTGATTGTTTACAAGCATCGCTTGATTGATCGGTATATCGGGCCTTGGCCCACCCATATGTAGCGTGACAGACTGATGTATCGACTGTTACTAGTATTAGTGTTAGACTAAATAAAAGCAAAATGCTAAAAAAAACAAAGACCTTCATAAGAGACCTTTTATGAATGAAGCTTAACTATGAATACTATTCTAGGGTTAAAAAATAAAAAGTAATCTTATTTGTATTACTCGTAAATAAGCAATATATCAACCGACAAAATCGAGAGAAATTTCAACTCCCATTTTTCTCGGAACACGATTTTAGCCGATACGTGTGTATGTCATGTCATGGACGTCATGTACAAGTTGGTCAATTGGCGGAAGTCATTGTTTGCAAATACACTATAGATGTTTTACTTTAGTCAACTTACCAACTTCGAAAATGGCATTTTTTCTTCTTTGTATGGTTCTCTGTTAAAGTTTGTTTTATTTTGGGGTTTTTACATTTTTATTTTTTCATATTTTTGTTTGTGTACTTTGTATTATTTATCATTAGGTCTTCGTTGGCTTTTTTTTTCCTCTTGAGAAGGTTGATGAGTGTGTTACTGGTAAGTACTACTTCTTTCGTTCATTCCCCCTATGTCTTTGGATTTCTTGTCTTCTTACTTTACTTAGATCACCGCATATGGTGGAAAGGGGTGAATTGCAATGGTAAACATAAAATCCAAACTTTTTATGAGAGGTTACTGCTATAGTGATTAGCAAGACGATTTGAAAGTCTTGACTCATATCGTTAATGAAATGAAAAGGTAGAGATGGATGCAATACTCCATGCCCCCGCACGAAAACCAGGCTCACTGACCTTACATCATTTATCCCTCGGTAGGCCATTTTGATTCAAAGTCTATCTCAACTCTCTGGGGATCATACATTCCAGCTGTCGATTAGGCGCTTCATAGTAACACTCCGACAATATTCTTTTTTTTTTTTTTTGGATATAGGTGGATATTCTCTCACACCTGAATTATTTGAGGACATCACAGTGAAGTAACTTTGAACCAATGTCGTCATGATGACAAACTCTCAACACTACCAATTCTGCCGGGGGAACTTGGTGGTGGAGAGGCAAAGGTCTTTCAACCAAAATGTCGTTGATTTAAGCTGTAACAGTTGATTCTCAAATTATTTCGAGTAAAACTCATCCCACCACCCACCCACCCCATACCCCACTCCCACTTTGATGGCGAAGATAAAAATGTTGACACCCAGCCCCATCGCAGTCGGACGATAAAAATAAGGTCCAGTGTGCAAATCACAACACTCTGTGCTCGTTAAAAATCCTTTGGTTGTTTACAGTGTGGTCTGAACAATGTAAAAAAATCCTTTAGTTGTTTACAGTGTGGTCTGAACAAAATGTAAAAATCCTTTGGTTGTTTACAGGGTGATCTGAACAAAATGTAAAAATCCTTTGGTTGTTTACAGGGTGGTCTGAACAAAATGTAAAAAATCCTACCAAAAACGCCCCCGATCACTTTAGGTAGTAGTAGTTGTGAGTGTGGATAAAATCAATTTAAATCAGAAGAAATGTTGCCATACTGCCTTTTTTGTGCACGAGCTGTTCTGTTTATAGAATAGAGACATGCAGCAAACTGGATATTTTAGTTATCTGGATACAGGATTAGTGTTAGTTTAGTACTAAAGCTAATGTCGATAGATATTTTAGTGCTGAATCTTCAATGAGCAAGCAGTTTTTGGATTAGTGTTAGCATTAGTACTAAAGCTAATGTCGATAGATATTTTAGTGCTGAATCTTCAATGAGCAAGCAGTTTTTACAGGATTAGTGTTAGCACTAGTACTAAAGCTAATGTCGATAGATATTTTAGTGCTGAATCTTCAATGAGCAAGCAGTTTTTACAGGATTAGAGTTAGCATTAGTACTAAAGCTAATGTCGATAGATATTTTAGTGCTGAATCTTCAATGAGCAAGCAGTTTTTACAGGATTTTTAGCATTAGTACTACAGCTAATTAGAGTGCTGAATCTTTGAGCAAGCAGTTTTTACAGGATTAGAGTTAGCATTAGTACTAAAGCTAATGTCGATAGATATTTTAGTGCTGAATCTTCAATGAGCAAGCAGTTTTTACAGGATTAGTGTTAGCATTAGTACTACAGCTAATGTCGATAGATATTTTAGTGCTGAATCTTCAATGAGCAAGCAGTTTTTACAGGATTAGAGTTAGCATTAGTACTAAAGCTAATGTCGATAGATATTTTAGTGCTGAATCTTCAATGAGCAAGCAGTTTTTACAGGATTAGAGTTAGCATTAGTACTACAGCTAATGTCGATAGATATTTTAGTGCTGAATCTTCAATGAGCAAGCAGTTTTTACAGGATTAGTGTTAGCATTAGTACTACAGCTAATGTCGATAGATATTTGAGTGCTAAAATCTTCAATACTTTTTAACGATTTTATGTTTACCTAAAACAAGATGAGGTTTTTTTTGAATCTTGAAAGCAGAGCAGTTTTTACAGGATTTGTTTCCCCAATCTTCAATGAGCAAGACACACATTTTTAGTGCACATCTCAGGCAGCACCACACCACAGTGTTAGCACACACACACCTAGCTAATGTCGATAGATATTTTAGTGCTGAATCTTCAATGAGCAAGCAGTTTTTACAGGATTAAGTTAGCATCACCGTGGAATGAACTAAAGCTAATGTCGATAGATATTTTAGAACAAACACGTGACTTTTGAATCTTCAATGAGCAAGAGTTTTACAGGATTAGAGTTAGCATTAATACTTTAGCTAATGTTGATAGATATTTTAGTGTCGTTTTTCAATGCCAAGCAGTTTTTAGGATTAATTATCCTATTAGTACCCTACCAGCAATGTCGTATAGAGGGTTGTTGAAACTTCAATGAGCAGAGCAGTTTTCAAAGGATTGGGGCTGGACATTGGAGGCAAGCTAATGAGATAGATTTAAAAACTATCAAATTCAATTCAAAGAAATAAACTTTATTTCCTTCCGATGGAAATTTTCCTTGGTTTGACAGCAAAAAGCTAAAATAATTTAATTAATTAATTAATTACTTAATTACTTAATTAATCAACAAAAATTATGATAAATTATAATATAGTGTAATATATACACTTATACACACACACACACACACACTAACTCATATATACATATTATACTATACATAAAATAGGTTTAACGATTTTATGTTTACCTGTGAACAAGATAGGTGAGGGAAATAGGTAGGATGAAATAGGGCGTTCACATGTGGTCTTGTTTCCCCAATCCCTTCAACTCCATTTAGATACACATAAATTACACACTTGTGTGCGCGTCAACGACCACACCAACACACACACACACACTTGTTCACACACGCACAAATTTCTCCTTTCATACAAAGGAGCCATCACCGTGGAATGAAGACAAAGGTCTTCAAAATTTATAAAGTAACTCCAGTTGTTTTACAGAACAAATACGTGACTTTTAGGGTTTCTTGTCTGACGAAGTTATGTATATACCCGAAATGTCACGTGCGTGTTCAATCTTTATAAGTTTGAGTTGTCATTTATTGTCGTTTTTGTTTGTCCTTTCGTAGATTAATTAAGATACTCTCACCCCACCAGCAGCTAAATAAGGGTTGTTGAAACCCCGCCCCAGATGCGTCAAATAAGATATGTTTGTCTTTAGGCATTAAATAAGATATGTTTGTCTTTAAAATAAAGTAATATATTTATCTTTATATTAAATAAGATACTTTTTTCTTTCCGATAAATAAGATATGGTTTGTCTTTATATTAAATAAGATATTATTTGATTTATATTAAATAATTATATTTTGTCTTAATTAATAAATAAGATATGTTTAATTATAATATAAATAAGATATGTTTGTATTTACAATAAATAAGATATATTTATCACATTATACAATAAATAAAATATGTTTGTCTTTTTTAGGTAATCAATATTTTGTCTTTATGTAAATAATATGTTTGCTTTTTAGTATGTTTGTTTTAATAGGTAGGATCAATAAGATATGTCACATATTTATAAAAATAAGATATTTTTAATAAATAAAACCATAAATAAGATATGTTTATTTTATATTAAATAATGACGTCAAGATTGTCTTTACAATAAATAAGATATGTTTGTCTTTACATTAAATAAGATATGTTTGTCTTTATATTAAATAAGATATGTTTGTCTTTATATTAAATAAGATATGTTTGTCTTTATTAAATAAATATGTTTGTCTTTATATTAAATAAGATATGTTTGTCTTTATATTAAATAAGATATGTTTGTCTTTAGAATGAAATAAGATATGTTTGTCTTTATATTAAATAAGATATGTTTGTCTTTAGAATGAAATAAGATATGTTTGTCTTTATAATAAATAAGATATGTTTGTCTTTACATGAAATAAATATGTTGGTCATTTGAAATATATGGTGGTCATGTTTGTCTTTACATGAAATAAGATGGTGGTCATTTGTCTTTACATGAAATAAGATATGTCATTTGTCTTTCATGAAATAAGATGGTGGTTTGTCTTTATGAAATAAATATCTTTGGTCATGAAATAAGATATTTGTCTTTACATGAAATAAGATATGTGGTCATTTGTCTTTACATGAAATAAATATGGTGGTCATTTGTCTTTACATGAAATAAAGATGGTGGTCATTTGTCTTTACATGAAATAAAGATGGTGGTCATTTGTCTTTACATGAAATAAGATATGTTTGTCTTTACATGAAATAAGATATGTTTATCTTTACATGAAATAAGATATGTTGAAGTTCAATGGGGACAAAAAGGGAGAAATTTGCAAAGGCACAGATAAGGAGACCAACAACAACAAAAACCCAAACAAACCAAAACCAAAAACTTTGGACGCCGAGTTTAAAAAACACGGTCATGTTCAGGAAGTTAGACTCTTCGAGCACATTTACAGAATGTCAGACGATCGAATATCAGAATGTATAATAATGATGACATTTACTCACATTTCCATCATCAAAGGGCGAAGTGTCGTAGAGAGGGTTGGCAAAGCCTGGGTCCACGTGGGCCGCTGTCTGGGGCTGTGCGGGAGCCCTGGCGGTGGCTCGGTGGAACGGCATTGAGATGCGGGGCATGGACGGCAGGTGGACGCTTGGTAACTTGGGTATATTGACGGGGATTTCCCGTCTGGAATAAGATAAACAACAAAAGGTGTCACAAGACCAGTGAGTTACTAGTTAGTGTTTCTCATCAATTTCTAACTGTAGGCTTACGTGTAATGTGATGTGTTGTAGTCTATGGTTGACGTCATAATAGGGAAAGGGGTAGTAGTTGTTTAGTGTTTGTTCTTGTTTTTGTTTTTTGTTTGTTTTTATAGTTTTAGTTCATAGGAGCTGAGAGACTGGTGAAGTATGCGTGTGTGTGTGTGTGTGTGTGTGTGTGTATGTGTGTGTATGGGCTGAGTAGATGTTTGTATTTTGGAGGGAATTGATGCAGGTAATGTTTGTTGGTTTGGTTATATATTTTCGTTATATCCGGTATGGACATCTTTGCATATAAATCGTCGCCTGAGTATAACCCACATTAACCAAATTTTACAGGAGAAGGAAAAAAACTGCGTCAATTCAAAGTTTTTCAATGAAATGAATTGAAACCTGGAATAGATTATGCCCGGCCAATAAGGTAATTTTATATGGCATATAGACCTTAATGACGAAATCATTTCAAAAGTATGAAAAATGCAGTAACAGGCTTGTGTGGCAGTCTAGCGTTAGAGCAACAACCTTGTAAGTGTTTGTCACAGGGTTGTGCAAGCGAATTTGACTCCAAAAATGTGGGTTACAGGAATGTGCACCGAATTTAATGACGGTGTTACGGGATGATGAATTTCAATAGCATGATTAAAACATTGAATCTCTGCTAATGTTTTATTAAACACATAAATCATCAACATAAGATATACAATTTGATAAACAACTCATGAAAATGAAATATATTCACTTAAATTAACACAATGATACGCTCACTTTGGCGTATTATTTTCATTGTTTTAGTAGTGGGAACATATTTATAACTACAATGAAGATGGACACAAGTATATGAATCTTAAAACAGAAAATAATGTATGATGAGCTAATTGCTGTATTATGTATGTGTGTGTGTGTGTGTGTGTATGTGTGTGTGTGTTGTTTTTTTTTTCTCACGAAAGCCTGCATGACGAAAATTAAATCGTATCATATAGACAACTAAACGAATAGTAAAACAAAGTTGAGCTGTTTGTAAGCCTTATGAAATAATAGGTTATAATAAAATAAAATAAAATTGTTAAGTTGTATATAATAAAATAACTATCATATCAATTGTTAAGTTTTATATAAATATAATATAATAACTATCATATCAACGTCTTAATAATTAAAGTCATATTTGATTTCTTCACAAGTCGTATAGTAGCAAAAAGTACACGAATTGTAACACCGGAAGAAGAAACTCGTCCCCATTAATGGAAGTGAAGGAGCGTATTTAGCTCGGTTCGTAGCACGCATTCTTTTTATGGCGATGCAATGGCTGTCGACGCTGAGGTCGCGGGTTCGATCCCCATGGTGGCCAGGATTTTTTTTCGGTCTATTCCTTGTATTTGTCTCGTCTTTGTTCCTATGGGGCTTTAATATTATCCAATGTCATTTCTTTCGCTATCGGCATGGCCCTTGCCTCGATGTTTGACTTCTCCATTTATGAATTCATTCGTTGAAGTTTGTGAAAGGTGGGGTTTTTTTCTTTTTATTCCTTGTTTTCTTCATTTCTTTTATTTATTTATGATTGATTGATTTACCTATTATTGATTTATCGATTCATTTGTTTAAACAAACTATCTCAACATAAATAGACCTCAGACATTTATGATATTATCATCGCCACATACCCGGTTCGATGGAAGACGAAGACGATGGTGACAATTGCAAGAATTACCAATATGATAATCACAGCGATGACAATGCCAGCAATGGTTCCTCCGGGCATAGAAGGATTGCCTGTGAAAGATGAACGCAAAGACACAATCTTTTAAAAACAAGCAAACAAACTATTGATACACGCTAAATAGAGAGCGGGTCTCAATGCTTTGAAGTTGAATTCAACGTTTTATTTCAATTCGAAACTATGGCAAAGGAGACTGCTGGACAGAGGTAAACATTTATAATAAATTAATTATTACATTTCTTTCTTTATCAGTTCCCATTCTACCTTTCGGTAGAAAGATGTCTGAGGTGATCTTTCTCCATGATGCCCTGTCCTGGCATTTTCTGTTTCCTTCAAAAAAGTTAAATTTCTATGCTTCAATATATCTTCTTTCCACTTTCTCCGAGGTCTGCCTTTTTGTCTTTTACCTTGGGCTTTAGCACTGTATACTGCTTTAGCTATTCTATTGTTATTCATTCTGTTTGCATGCCCAAACCATCTCAATTGATTTATTTCTATCTTAGTTTTTTTTAGAGGAGAGTGCCATCTGCTTTGGTTTGATCTCTTTATTGTTGTGTTTCTGATTTTGTCTCTTTTAGTTTTCCCTACTACTCTTCTTAGATATTTTATTTCAGCTGCCTGTACTACTTTTCTTTCTCTAAAGTCCACATAGAAATAGGACAATAAACTGTGTTGTATATCATTTTGGTTTTTGTTGACAACTTGTTTACCTACAAATGCCTTTCTCCTATAGGTTATATATTCCACTTGCTTTTTTGGATTCTCTGACTCTTATTTTTTGAGTTAATCATTAAGATCGAATGATTTGATTTGAAGACCACTGAATTTAAATTCTCTGACCCACCGAAACAGTCTAAAGTGTCCAGGCCTTTTTCCAAGACAGATCGCTCGGGTTGACTGAGAGGAGATTGGTAGGAACAAACAACCAGATTAGTATTGTGGATGACCAGTGGAAGCGGCAGCGTTAGTTCAAGGTGGCATGTGAGGAAGTTTGATGCGATGACAATTCGCATGAACCGGTATAGATCGAATGACCATATAAATCTGGGGAGGGTCGAAGATGAGTGAAATTTGCGGCCTTTCATAAATTGATAAAACAGAGTTGGTGTGATGAATAATGTGTCGAATAAGGATGTAAAGAGGACGATTCAGTAATGCTATATTTTATCATTGTGGGATGCCGGAGGTATTACTTAGATCTAGATTCTAAATATTTCTCGTTTGTTGTCTGACGAAGGGTTATTGAAACGTCACGTGTTTGCTCTGTCTTTATTGAGTTAATCATTGTCATATTTCGCCTCATTACTCCTAGGTAATTGTAGCTTTGAACTTGTTCTAAATACTCCCTGCCCAATTTAAGATTTTTGTGTTTTAGCTTCCCTAGTTACTGGCATTATTTTGGTTTTCTTTGCATTTACTCATTCCTCTTTTATTTAGTTCATTGTTCATAATGTTGATATTCGACTGAAGATCAATTTCTGATTTTGCCAAACAGAACTAAATCATCGGCAAATGAAAGCATTGATACATTTACTGCTTTGAGCTTCCACATACCTGGAACATTCATTTCTTCGTTTTTGATGACGCCTTTGCGACTGAATCCATAAATGTGATCAACAAAAGAGGACTTACTTACAACCCTGTCTTAATTCTATATCTACATCAAATTCTGCAGATATATTTTCCAGCTGCTTTCACTGCACATGTTGGTTTATTGTAAAAACTTTAAATAGCTTCTATTTAATTTTGCTTTACATTGTGTACTTTTAAGGAATGCAATAGTTTGTCCCTCTTCACATTGTCAAATGGCTTTTCTAAGTCAATAAAACACATGTGCAAGTCAATGTTTCTCTCAAGGAATTTTTCTATTATTTGTCTAATTGTAAATACGTGGTCTTGTACACTTTTTCCTGGTCTAAATCCACTCTGATGCTCTTCAATCTGATCCTATACTCTTTTCCTTTGTCTCATTTCAGTATCCTGGCATATACTTTTCCTGGAACGCTAAGTCTTGATATCCCTATATTTGAGCATTCCATAGTTGATCTTTTTTTCTTATGTGTTGGTACTACCGTTCCCTTTTTCCAGTCGTCTGGCACCTGTTTGGACTTCCATCTTGCTTAGTTGGCCTCCTTGCATGATTTAGTAGTTTGTCTGATTTCTCTCTTATGCCTTTTTGGGTTTTTTCTTCAGTTAATCATTTCTGGATTGGTACTTCTTTATCTGCTCCCTGGAGGCTAGCAATTCCTGATTTCACTTTTCTTATATTTTTGGATTCTGTTTGGTCTTTTTCTTCCAGTGATATATCTACATCTTCAGCTGTCTCCTATTGGATGTTTCTACTTGGTACTCTACTAATTTCATTAGTTCCTTTTCCAGGATCCTGGAGGAATTTTTGATCTTGTCTTGAAATGTTTTCGACCATGTTTTCTGATTTAGCTTATTCCTTTTATTTGTCTCTAATTCTTAATTTCTCGTCAATTTTGAGATCCAGTCTGTTTCTTTTTATACATCTGCCACTTTTTTACTATCATTCAGATCCATCTGTCTTTCTTTTATCCTAGATTATACTTGTTTTACTACTGGTTTATTTATGCCTTTTCTGGGTTTTTTCTTCAGTCAGCAAATCTCATTTTGGCAACCACTAATTTCTAAAATTTCTTTCTACTCTGTATTTTTTCTATCTTTGACTTTTCATACCTGTTTTCATTTACTCCTTATGAAAAAGCTATTTTTTCTATTCTTAGCAAAAAAAAATCTATTGCTTCTCTCCATGTGTTGTCACTCCTTCTTTACATATTGCTCCTCCTCCATTGTTGATGAAGTTTAATGTCATAAATTCATTATGATTTGATTCTCTGCAGCTGTTTGTAAATCGTTTTTTCTTTTTCTCTTTAGTTGCGTCTTCGTTTGGTCCATAAGCTATTAATAATTTATTTCTCGTCATTTTTTGGTTTAATATTTCTCTAATATGGGCTTATAAATTTCAAAGTAGCTTTTCGTGCCTTTTCTGCACTAGTCCTGCTCTAGCTTTCTGATGTCTACTCCTGAGAAGATTAAAATTGATTTGAACAGTTTCTATTCCTTTCCTTTTCTAACATTCCATGTTTCCAAATTCTAATCAACATTCCATGTTCCAAACATTCCGTGTTCGTTTCTATGTTCATTGTTGAAAGGTCAACGGGTATATTGTATTTATTTCTCTGAATCAGAGCCCACAGCGTAGGTAGATCCAGGCCTTGTTATTTTTCCTCAGGGTTAAAGCCTTTGGTCAAGACCAGCCTGCCAGGCAGCAGATTGCTATTTTGTCTGTCATGGTTAACTTCCGTAGCTTTTGGTCAGCCAAGACCGGCCTTAAGGCAGCAGGAGATGGAGGGCGGGAATTTCCACAAGTGCAGACCTGTTTGTACAACACTCGGTTACCCAACAAGTACTAACCACGCCCGAATTGCTTGACTTCGGTGGTCGGAGGAGAAATTTTCAAAGACAAAAATAAAAGACATTAATTTTGTCAAGAAGAAAAATTCACCCAATGCATTTCGTTTGTGTTGTTGATTTTTTAAATTCATGATTTTAATAATATTCCAAATCTAAGACAACATTGAAAGTCAAACGTCACAACGGCCTACGCAAGAAATCCCAATCCTCTGTATTATTTTTTTAAATCAGCAAGCAGTCAAGACGAAACTTGAAACTAATACAATACAACAACAAAACATGACAACAAACTGCAGAACAGCAGCAAAAAGACTGTCACCACTGGGATAGAGACCTTATCAATTTCCACATGAAACATTCACCAAACTAAAGCCAAACCAAAACAAAACAAAAATGAGCAAAAGCACCCAAACAAAATCCTGATCTCCGTTCACTAGACAATCTCTGATTTGAAACTTGCACTATTCTGCACATAAAAAACACACACACACAACATACACACACAAAATCCACACAACAACTGACAATTTGACATTTGAATTGCGCACATTACAACTAACACATAACACACACACTCAAAATGAGCACACACGTTCAAACGTATCAGGACAGATCTTTTCTGATTTGACACACACTCACAATCACACACGTCACGAAGATGAGGCCCCAGAAATATTTACTTGACATCGATAACTCGACGCCGAAATGAAAAGGATGGTCCACATTAAACACACGATCAAATACATTCCTTTAAAATCAAAATCGGATTAATACTTTGTGATTGAATGCAAAATTATGTGCTCGGACATTCATCCTCAAGAATTGGGTCATTCAGTTATTAAGAAGACTAGTTTAACGATTGATACTAGCATAGGCCGATTGAACACGAACAAAACAAATTTAGACTTGTTTGTTCCTAGTTTTCATTTTCTCCAAAAATGGCGGAACGTTACCTAAAGTTAACGACTTCAGGTCTAATCATTGAAAATGTTTATGGAGTTGTTGTTTTTTTTTTACTATGGTCACGTCCACCCTTTATATATTCTGTGTATATTCTAGTAGTTTGTACAATTTATGAAGGTCTTGTTTAAAAGCCTTACAAAAGTGATTACACCATGAATCTTATTTCCACTATAAAGCAAGTCCCATACCCAGAGTGGAGCGTGGGATAATCAGGAGTAGAGTCCTGATTATTTCTAAGCTTACGTCACACTGTGGTAGTTTGCCATTGCTTTCCACGCTGCCTTTACATTCGCCTAATCTGAATAGACTTTTCTTCCCATTTCACTGTTGGGTCAACATGACATGAGGGCAAGATAATTATAACTGGATTGGGAATCGAACTCAAGCATCACTCATGGCAGTCAGACGCCCCACCGCACCCACACCCCACCCCTCCTCCCACCCCCCTCCCCCACCCCCACCCCGGACTACTGGTGTCTCTGTTGTAGGGAAAACATTTGGCAACAACTGGAAAAGAATGAAACGGGACTGAGATGGCCGCCTGAGAGACTTTTTGTAGGCAGTCTGTGCCCCAGGGAAAGATACAAACTAGAAAAACACGAGTAACTAAATAAAGACTTCCCCCCCCCACCCCATCTCTATAATATGACCGAGAATGGTGGTCTTGGATGAACAAGCAAACGAAGGAACAAACGAACGAACGAAAGAACTCACCTTTGTGAGGTGATGGTGTCAGGGGATTCCCCGTTGAGAAGTCAAGTTGAACGGCATCGATGGCGTACTTGTGTCCACCTTGTGACAAATCTGTGAGAGAGAGAGAGAGAGAGAGAGAGAGAGAGAGAGAGAGAGAGAGAGAGAGAGAGAGAGAGAGAGAGAGAGAGAGAGAGAGAGAGAGAGAGACAGACAGACAGACAGACAGACAGACAGACATACAGAGAGAGAGAGAGAGAGAGAGAGAGAGAGAGAAAGGGAGAGAGAGAGAGAGAGAGAGATAGAGAGAGAGAGAGAGAGACAGACAGACAGACAGACAGACAGACAGAGACAGAGAGAGAGAGAGAGCGAGACAGACAGACAGACAGACAGAGAGAGAGAGAGAGAGAGAGAGAGAAAGGGAGAGAAGAGAGAGAGAGAGAGAGAGAGAGAGAGAGAGAGAGAGAGAGAGAGAGAGAGAGAGAGAGAGAGAGAGAGAGAGAGAGAGAGAGAGAGAGAGAGAGAGAGAGAGAGAGAGAGAGAGAGAGAGAGAGAGAGAGAGAGAGAGAGAGAGAGAGAGAGAGAGAGAGAAGACAGAGCAATACATGATTATGATGGCATTTCATTGTAATGTGGAAAAGTTACGAATGAGATAATGAATCTACGGGTATTTTGTATCCATCAATTTATCTCTGTGTGATTTTCAGTAAATACAAAAGTAATGTTAAGTATCAAAATATTTATGGAAGAGCGTAGATCTAGAAACAAAATAGCTATTTTCTTTAAAGTAACGAATGATCAATAATTGTTTAGCTTAAACCTAATACAATAAGTAACCAGTTTCTAGATCGATTCAAAGCAACATTCTCATAGTCGCTGGCATTCACATTAGTTACAGTAAGTTTAATGGCTTAAACGCAGTATTCAAATTCAGCTTCGTTGGTTGGTAAGAAGAGGGACGACTAATATCGAATATAATAATACATGTTGCCTGACGGAACCCCCCCCCCTCCCCCCACCACCGTGATCCAGCTTCGATTCCACTCCTATTCCATGCCGCTTCCAGTCAGCCCCAACAAAAATGATTTCACCGTTGTCATAGAATGTTTCCCAACTTGCAATCCATAAAACCTGAGTGAGTAGATTTGCGTGTCACACATTTTTTACAGAAAGAATATCGGCAATCTCATAATTATTAAGTTGAAATGGAATGGATCAGAAAGGAAAAGTCATTCCTTTCCCTTTGCTTTCCATTCCATGTAAAAATTGAACACAGTGGAGTTCGCCTACAACGGCATCGGATACAACGGAATGTCGGATACAACGTGATCTCAGTTACAGCGTGACTTTTTTTCAAATCATAATTATATGATATTTAGATCTAGGTCTATATGCTGTATATAATATGCATGCTTAGAACGGCATCCACCGATCCTATACGGCTACAACGGGACTTTGTATTAGGTAAAATACCGCACCATCTCCACTGTTTATCAAGTGGAAATTTATTATAATTCACTGCGTTTGAGCTCTGGGACTGTAACGAAATGTCAACAAAAATTAAACTGAGAAAACTACAGCGATTCATTTAGCTGGGGTGTGTTTTATTTATCTGCTTTTATTTGAGGGGGTGTTGTGTGTTTTTTTAAAAAGTCAAATTTGTACTTTCTGTATAATATATTACCATTGTCCATGTCAGCCTTTATATTGCGGGCAAGGGCGGAGCTTTTTCTCCTGTGACGTCACTCAAGCCAATTTGAAGCCATCCTTCATACGTCATGAGCATTGTCACGTTGACGATGTCCTTGAACTTCTAAACAGAGTAAACAAGCAAGAGCAACGAAATTTAA
Organism: Doris montereyensis; assembly: GCA_037039925.1. Classification (NCBI taxonomy): domain Eukaryota; kingdom Metazoa; phylum Mollusca; class Gastropoda; order Nudibranchia; family Dorididae; genus Doris; species Doris montereyensis. The sequence goes on from JAXRKP010001205.1 coordinate 111,765, forward strand.
GAGAAGTTATCAAGAAATGCATTATATCATAATTTATACTTTAAACACATGATCATTATGTGTAATGGCTTTATGAACGACTACAAAGTATAAGTCCCTGTGTCATGGTAGGCAGAAGATTCAGTGGTTCAGAGGCAAGGTGACGGCCTCTGAAACACGAGGTCATGAGATCGTGCCTGATAAGTTAAGATTTATTTTTAGTTGTATCAAATAACACCTTCCGCGCCATCCCCTGCTATGCAACTTTAAGGTCCTTTGGCTGTTCACAGGACAGTTTGGACAAAGAACAATAACCCTATCAAAAACCCCGAGATCACAGTAGTTGTGGATGTGGATAAGATAATATTCAAATCGACACAGTAGGCTAATAGATTAATATTTTGTTCTAAAACATGTCCTGGTGTTTTTAAAATCTTTTTAAACAAAAGGTTTAAATAGCCATAAATGGACTTAAAAGTCTCAAAATAATTTAACTCTCCCAAAACTGTCTCCTATCTCATATAATTTTGCTCAATCTTGAATTTATTTCGATTCTTATTTCAGCTTTCTTTCTGTCAACGATCTTGTATTTGGTCATACATAACCACGCACGTTGGTTCTATACAATATATGATTCCTATTTATTTTATGGTCTTAACACTATTGCATGATTACGTACAGGATCTGAAAGAAAGTTGCTTCGAACCAGGTCTTTAAATGAACTGAAATCGAAACCATATCCCGTCGTGATGTTGAAAACAGCTCCTGAAAAAAAACATCAACACAAGAGACATGAATGCGATTTATTTTCGAGTACTGATTTCTTGCAATGTGGAAGCTCTGCATGACAGTTATATAGTTTCATATAGCATCATAATGATATAGGTAGACGAGATGGCCGAGTGGTTAAAGGCATTGCACTGTGGTGACCCACTGCCTGTGTTCGAGCCCCACAATCGGATATTGGCATATTATTTCTTTTCTTGTGAAAGAACATTTACCCAAATTTGCTCATTTGGACAACATAGAGTTGACTCCTGTTGCATTGAACGTAAGCTCGACGGTAGTCTATATTATTTCTTTCTCTAACTGTAATGAAATTGGAATTCATCGCGTGGGCGGCACTGCTTTTTGTTGTTGTTGTTGACAGTACACATGCAAGTACAAACGTCGTTGCATGTGGAGAAGGGAAAATACTATATCAGCATCTAATTTGAATAAATATTTATGCAGATTGTTGTTCCAAACGTTTTCGGCCTGAATAGTAATAGACTATCGACTATGACTAATTCAAGAATAGAGACAACCTTCACAACTAGCGTTATAAGATACCAGAGCTGATGAGAAATGAGTGGCAGGTAACAAACACAATAACAACTAAGAACACAGCAGACCGTCAATAACAAAAAGACGATAAAAAGTAAGTAATAAAGGTATAATAACAATAACAGCAATAACAACACTAAAAACAATAACAACACCATCATTCTCAACAATAATAACGACTATGATTAATGGTGATAATGGTGGCGTCGGTGGCAAAGTGGTTAGGCTGCCAGACTTGGAATCACGAGGTCCCGGGTTCGAATTCTCGCACAGACAAAAATCAAAGTTTTGAATAACATGGCCAGCTAGACTGGCGTTATCAAAGAACGTCTTCAGATGTCCGTGACACGTTACCGTTTTAACGTTTTGTAACTCATACGGCGTTGGACCTCAAAATCTTTGCTTTCTCACTGAGGAGACCTGGTGATCCAAATTCTGTGCACCTCTGGGCAAAATGAAAAATCCTACCAAAAAATCAAATCAAATCAAACCTTCTCACTGAACCAAAAATCTTACCACACATCTTGCAACAAGCACCAAAAGGCTGCACGGTGTTCTTACATCGAGGTCGTTTGCAAGCCTTTTCAACATAGGAACAGACCTTGCAGCAATCTGCCAATACAAAGAGATTAACATTTTCAACATTACAAACGTTCCTAAAATACAAAGACAAGGAGAATAAAGGAAAAGGAAAAAAAAGAAGCAAGAGGCTTTGAAAATGAAATTTAATTTAATATCGATTTCGGATCAAGCAGGTATTAATCGTATTTGAATTAAAAATAAATGTGATTGTGAGTAATACTCATGAATTGAGTTCATTTTTAAAAAAATAAAGAATAAAGCAGGTTTGCGTAGTTCTGTCACTGGTTATTCCGCTGCACGTATTCCTTCTACTCATAAAAAAAATATGGTAAGGCCAACATCTCAGTTGTATTTATTTTTAAATTCTAGATTTAAAGAAAAACAGAAACAACCACCCCTTAACACACACATACACATACATACATATACATACACGCGCACACACACTTTGACAATAATACTCAAGAATTGAGTTGGTCAGTTATTATGAAGAAGAAGAAGAAAAAGAACACACACACACACACACACACACACACACACATACACATACACAATAGAAAATCAACAAATAAAACAATAACAAACACAGAGGAGTTGTTTTTTTTTAAAGGGGCGGGGGGGTGGTGCATTTTGCCTTCGCATTATTGTTACATTCAATTTAATACATTTTGACAAACAACGATTCATGAAAGTGTATCCCTATACCATGTCACATTCTATGACACGAATACAATGACAGTCATGTATTCAATATCCATTACAACTGCAGTTAATTCATTAGTTACCTCCGGTTGATCATTGCCACATGCACAGCCTCTCATGTCTGTACAGGATTTGCGAGTGATGTCAATGGTCGTTTTTGTCGACGATTGGTTGGAGGTTTTGAACATTCGTTGACCATCTGGGCTCGTCAGGTAGGTGGTAAATGAGCTTCTTGTGAAAGACTGAGGAGAATTTAGTGAAGCGCGGTTATGACATTTTTTAATTTTTTTTATTGCTATGCCATTACAGATTATCCGACAACGAGACAAAGTACATGCAAACACGTACAGCACACAATAACACATGGTACGACTTGTAGATGAAAACATTTGGCGAAGGTGAAGGTGAGAATTTTTACCCGTCTTTCTGGGTGAGTACTTTTACCTGTCCGTCTGTGTGAGTACTTTTACCTAATGTCTGGGTGAGTACTTTTTTTACTTGTCTGTCTGGATGAGTACTTTTTACTTGTCTGTCTGGGTGAGTACTTTTTACCTAACTGTCTGGGTGAGTACTTTTTACCTAACTTTTTACTTGTCTGTCTGGTGAGTACTTTTACTTGTCTGTCTGGATGAGTACATTTTACCTAACTGTCTGGGTGAGTACTTTTTACTTGTCTGTCTGGATGAGTACGTTTTACTTGTCTGTCTGGGTGAGTACTTTTTACCTGTCTGTCTGGGTGAGTACTTTTTACTTGTCTGTCTGGGTGAGTACTTTTTACTTGTCTGTCTGGGTGAGTACTTTTTACTGTCTGGGTGTCTGTCTGGGTGAGTACTTTTTACTTGTCTGTCTGGGTGAGTACTTTTTACCTAACTGTCTGGGTGAGTACTTTTTACTTGTCTGTCTGGGTGAGTACTTTTTACCTAACTGTCTGGGTGAGTACTTTTACTTGTCTGTCTGGGTGAGTACTTTTTACCTAACTGTCTGTCTGGGTGAGTACTTTTTACTTGTCTTGTCTGTCTGGGTGAGTACTTTTTACCTAACTGTCTGGTTGAGTACTTTTTACTTGTCTGTCTGGATGAGTACTTTTTACCTAACTTTTACTTGTCTGTCTGGGTGAGTACTTTTACCTTGCCTTTACTTTTTACCTGTCTGTCTGGGTGAGTACTTTTACTTGTCTGTCTGGTTGAGTACCTCTCTGTCTGGGTGAGTATTTTTTACTTGTCTGTCTGGGTGAGTACTTTTACTTGTCTGTCTGGGTGAGTACTTTTTACTTGTCTGTCTGGGTGAGTAGATTTACTTGTCTGTCTGGGTGAGTATTTTTTACTTGTCTTTCTGGGTGAATATTTTTTACTTGTCTGTCTGGGTGAGTATTTTTACTTGTCTTTCCGGGTGAATATTTTTTACTTGTCTGAGAACTGGAAGACGAAGGGTGACATCCGCAAACCAGGATCGTTCACATTATGCGTTGGCACTGGAAGAATTCGTGGCTACCATCTTCAGAGACTGCCAAGAACACTATGAGAACGACACGTCACAGATTAAGCAAATCACAGCACCGTCAGCACGGACTGTAATGGACACAAGCTGACATCAACTAAGTTTGTCGATCTTACCATTCCGGCAAGTTTTATGGATGTCACACGTCAGGTTTGTCAGTCTTACTGTTCCGGCAAGTTTTATGGATTTGACTGTCAGGTTTGTCAGTCTTACTGTTCGGGCAAGTCATTTATGGATTTGACTGTCAGGTTTGTCAGTCTTACTGTTCCGAAAAGTTTCATGGATGTCACACGTCAGATTTGTCAGTCTAACTGTTCCGGCAGGTTTTATGGATGTCACATGTCAGGTTTGTCAGTCTTACTGTTCCGGCAAGTTTCATGGATTTGACTGTCAGGTTTGTCAGTCTTAATGTTCCAAAAAAGTTTCATGGATGTGACTGTCAGATTTGTCAGTCTTAATATTCCGAAATGTTTCATGGATTTGACTGTCAGGTTTGTCAGTCTTACTGTTCCGGCAAGTTTTATGGATTTGACTGTCAGGTTTGTCAGTCTTAATGTTCCGAAAAGTTTCATGGATGTGACTGTCAGATTTGTCGGTCTTACCGTTCCGGCAAGTTTCATGGATTTGACTGTCAGCTTTGGCACTTGCTCGCTCAGATCGATGTAGAAAGAATGCTGCCTGGGAAAGACGACGTCGTCAAAGGCACATGGAATCTTCTGGACGTCTAGCAATGACGTCTGTGTGTCACAGTTGCCTCGCTCTGATGACGTGAAGCACCAGCTTGTTGGGTTGAGCCAGGATTGTGGATGCGTTGCTGTGAATTCTAGGTCTGAGTTGGATTAGAGAAATGGAGAAAAGAAGATGAGAAAGGGATTATTATGTGTGTTTCGGATCAGCAATAACTTGGATTTAAACCAGGGGTTATCTAACATTTACCCCCCCCCCCATGAACCCACTATGGATGCCAGAGGTCTCCATGAACCCCTCCCCCCCCCCACAAACTTTTGGAGAATTGATATGAACTCGAATCACACTATAATACGCATAACAGTGCTTGGTAAAAGATCAAATTAATAGAGTAATAGTGTAATGATAAAAAAAGTGTATTTAAACTGAGAAAAAAGTATGTGATATGTGATATGTGATACATTTATATAACCGTATAAAAAGTTGAGTGTATGCGAGTATGACAGGGAGCATCGTGGGGTCAATGTATGTTCATTATCTTGTCGCAATGGGTTTAAGATCAGATTTTACTTCAACAAAAAGTACTCTTTCAAAAACATCCCAATACATGAATCCCTTGGGATGAACTCGCACCCCTGAGGGTTCGTGCACCCAAGCTAGGGAACCCCTGAACTAAAGAGAGATGGAGGAGGAGTGAAAATCAGGAAGGTGGAGTATTCGTTGTACGTGAGTGATTGGACAAAACTGGGGAAATGTCTTGAAATGGCAAACAGCAAGCTAGTAAACAAACAGGTATACATCCTTTGATGTTAAAAATTCGTTCACGTCAATTGCACGATGCAATATCGGAGAGATGGTCAGGTTTGTCGGTCTTACTGTTCCGGCAAGTTTTATGGGTGTGACTGTCAGTTTTAGCACTTGCTCGTTTTGATCGACGTAAAAAGTTGGGAGTTTTTTCAGAAGTGTGTCGATCTGAGTATTTCACATCATGCGTCATCTTCCTTACCTCCACCTGCATCTGGGCAGTTTTCTGTGGTTGCCGAAGATGTACTGTCTGTGAAAGCGAATCCAGAGTTCTTGCCAAAAATCAACTCTCCATTCTTGGGCAAAACCTGTGAATAAACATAAATTAGAATCCAAACAGTCAGCAAATTTCCTCTTTTTTTATGGATTGGGCGGTGGTGGGAGGGGAGGGGGAGGGTGGAGCGTATGACGGAGGCGGGAGTTGGTACATTCTGCTTTTAAGTTGTATTTATAAAATATTCGTACTTTGATTTCGTTGCATCGACAACACGGTAAGGCCGGTAATGTCACCGATATTTTTAATAAACCTACAACTCTTTGTTGACATCATTGCCAACGACACTCAAACACGACTTGCCAAACCACACAAACTATTATATTAACACCCAACCTCAGGGACACCTAAGCCCAAATGGAGAAGACACAAACATACCAGCACAACTGAAAATAGAAAGAAACCCTACTTGCTTTGAAGACTCTAGCATAGCATCGATACATATGGAGAGACATTACAACACAAATTACCAACACTGTGATTGTTTACGACCAGTATTAAGTTAGAATACACATTATGGTGCAAACGTCTTTACTGAGGCCATTCTACGACTACTACAACTTTTATTTTTTTTATTTTTGCCTCTTTCGGCGGCTAAAGCGTGACATTCACGAGTTAATGGTACGGTTACAGTTATCGAGGAGTGTTTATGAAATTATTATTTAAGTTCAAGCTTTCCAAAGGTGACAATCACTCCATATTCTTCCCTATACATTCTGTGTATTGGGGGGGGTCAGTTGTCCAAAGACAAGGTATTGGCCTCTTAATCAAAATGTCGTGGGTTCAAGCCCCGATATTTGGAAACCATTCTGGAGTATATTGAGTAAACCCACCCCTCCTCCCCCCCCCCCCTGGTCCAAATGAGTGGATCGACATCTATTCCCATCGGAGACGGACCATAAAAAGAGGCTCCGTGTGCAGATTGCAACACTGTGCACGCTAAAGATCCATCGACTGTTGTTTACAAGGCAGTCTAGAGACAGCATTGACCATATGGGTTGAACTACATTGATACTTCTTAACCGTTTCTGTCAAATATTTGACATCCGCGCGATCACTTTTTGACCAAATGCTATCGCCTCCAAATAATAAACAATAGAAGCGCTTTTTTTCTAAGCATATAATACTAATAGTCAATTATTTGACAGTATCATATGTAGACGAGTTTCGAAAGCAGGAAACGCGATGTTTTTCAGTTGCTAAGGTCCTAATTTATATGTAGGTTATCCTCATGTTTGAAACTTTTGAAGTTATCTCTTAAAAGAAAATTTTTCCTTATTCCGCATTAAATTAATCAACACAATAATTACAGTAATCATTAGGAGCACACGGATCTATAAATTATTATAAATTTATCCACGATAAGACTCTACAGAAACAAGTACCATCTGACTGTCGTGATCTGTTGGTAATTAAATCTACATACAACAATTATCGACTAGGCAGCTGTGCAAGGCATTTAAAAGTAAATTATCATCTTCTTTCAATTCTGGATTTTTTGAATTTTTAGAAGTTTAAAATACAACTTAAAAACTGATAATTTTAATTGATATTAGTATATAATTCGATGTTAATTCATAAAATGTTAATGTACATGAAAGATAGGGCTTAACGTTGTAAGCCAAACGAATCAAATACCTAAGTTTTGCCAGTTTTCATTTACGCAAGTCAATGCGCCATACTTTGAACACTGAGCCGAAGTGCCCCAAACCATTCTCGCCCGCCTTGTATTTCAGTCTCTAATCTGACTTACATTGGTTTCTCATTCTTTCTTTGTTTCTTTCTTTATCAGTTCCCATTCTACCTTTCGGTGTATGGGTTCAGATGCTCGAGATGATCTATCTCCAGGATGCCTTGTCCTGGAATTTTCTGTTTCCTTCCAAAAAAGTAAAATTTCTATGCTTCAATGCCTCTTTTATGTCTTCTTCCCACTTTCTCCGAGGTCTGCCTTTTGGTCTTTTACCTTGGGCTTTAGCACTGTATACTGATTTAGCTATTCTATTGTTATTCATTCTGTTTACATGCCCAAACCATCTCAATTGATTTATTTATATCTTACTTTGAATGCCATCTGCTTTGGTTTGATCTCTTATTGTTGTATTTCTGATTTTGTCTCTTTCAGTTTTCCTTACTACTCTTCTTAGATATTTCATTTCAGCTGCCTGTACTCTACTGTATCCTCTACTGTCTCAAGTCCAAGTTTGGATGCCATAGAGGAGAGTAAGACAATAAACTGTATTGTATACTGCTATTTTGGTTTTTGTTGACAATTCTTGCTTACCTACAAATGTTTTTCCTAGATGGTTATATATTGCACTTGCCTTTTTGGATTCTCTGGCTGATTTCTTCCTCTAAGTTTTCCCTCAGAGTTAATCGTTACTCCTAGGTACTTGTAGCTTTGAACTTGTTCTAAATTCTCCCTGCCTAATTTAAGATTTTGTGTTTTAGCTTCCCTAGTTACTAGCATTGTTTTGGTTTTCTTTGCATTTACTCTTATTCCTCTTTTATTTAGTTCATTGTTCATAATGTTGATATTCGACTGAATATCCCTGTCTGATTTTCCAAACAGAACTAAATGATCGGCAAATGAAAACATTGATACATTTACTGAGCTTCTACATACCTACATTCATTTTCTTCATTTTTGAGGATGCCTTTGTGACTTAATTCATAAAAATGATAAACAAAAGAGGACCTACGATACAACCCTGTCTTACTCCTATATCTACATCAAATTCTGCAGATATGTTTCCAGGTACTCTCACTACACATGTTGGTATATCGTAAAAACTTTTAATGGCTTCTATTAAATTGTGTTATTTTGAGGAATGCCACAGTTCGTCCCTCCTAACAGTGTCAAATGCCTTTTCTAAGTCAATAAAACACATGTGCAAGTCAATGTTTCTCTCCAGGAATGTTTCTATTATATGTCTAATTGTAAATATGTGGTCTTGTACATTTCTTCCTGGTCTAAATCCACTCTGATGCTCTTCAATCTGATCCTATACTCTTTTCCTTAGCCTCATTTCAAGTATCCTGGTATATACTTTGCCTGGAATGCTAAGTAGTGATTTCCCTCTATAGTTTGAGCATTCCATACTTGATACTTTCTTATGTATTGGTACTACCGTTCCCTTTTTCCAGTTGTCTGACACCTGTTTGGACTTCCATGCTTGGTGGCATATTGCATGTAGTAGTTTGTCTGCCTCTCTCCCTTGGTTTTTAATCATTTCTGGATAAACTTGAGCAGCTCCTGGAGCTTTTCCTAATTTGACTTTTCTTATAGCTGTTTGGATTTCTTCCATTGATATATCTACATCTTCAGCAGTCTCCTCTGGATTACTTGGTACTCTTACTAATTTATCTTTACTCCTTGTTTCATACGTTCTGGAGGGATTATGTAATGGATGAAAATGCTTTTTCCATGTTTCCATGATTTCGCTGTCTTCTTTCATTATTTCTCCTTTGACATTCTTAATTTGTCATGTTGGGTATGCTTTGATCTTTCTCGTGCTCGTCGCCGCCCCCCCCCCCAGAACAGCTTTTGATTTCCTTGATAACTTTCTTATAGTCTTTGTCCAAACTCTTCTCATTGTTCCTGTTTTACTTTCCTAACTTCCTCTTTGGCGATATTTCTTTTATCTATCCTATCCTCTGGTTTCTTTGTTTTCAAGTATTTCTTTCATGCATCCTTCTTTTCTTTGATCTTAGTCTTGAAATTCTCATTCCACCATGCTGTTCTTTTCCTGTCTCCTTTAATTTGTTTCCTACTACAGACCTCTTCAGTACAACTGAGGAGTGTTTCTTTATACATCTGCCGCTTTTCTCCTATTGTGCTATTATTCAGATCCATCTGCCTTTCATTGATAATCTTCTTATCCTAGATTGGTATATCTGTTTTACTATTGGTTTATTTAGTTCCTCTATTTTTAGTTTAGTAGCTTTCTTCGCTTTCCTTTTTTGTGTGTTTTCTTCAGTCAGTAATCTCATTTTGGCAATCACTAGGTGGTGATCACTAAATACTTCTGCTCCTCTGTTTACTCTTGCATCCAATGTACCGTAAAAAAGAGAGCTACTAACCATTATGTCTTCTATCTTTGATTTTTCACATCTGTCTTCATTTACTCCTGTATATATTTGAGGATATCTTTATGAGAAAAAGAGGTGTTGGCTATTTTCATGTTATTCTTTAGGCAAAAATATATTAGTCTCTCTCCATTTGGAGTAGTTGTTGTCTCTCCTTCTTTACCTATTACTCCACCTGATTTTTCTATATTGTTGCCTACTCTAGCATTTAAATCTCTTAAAATCATTAGTTCATGTTTGTGTTTAAGATTCTCTGCAGTTATTTGTAAATCGTTTTCGAAGATATCTTTTTCTTCTTTAGTGGCGTCTTCGTTTGGTCCTTAAGCTATTAATAATTTAATTTCTCTTCCTTTTGGTTTAATATTTACCTCTAATAGCCGTGGGTGTATAAATTTCCAGCTTTCTAGTAGCTTTTCATGCCTTTTATGCACTCGGAGACCTACTCCTCCTCTAGCTCTAGCTTTGACATTTACTCCTGAGAAGATTAAAATATGACTTGGTCTTACATTTTCTATTCTTTGTCCTTTTTTCTTTGTTTCTGTAATAGCCAAATTTCTTCAACTAATTCTAACTCTTTTCCATTTATTGCCCTAACATTCCATGTTCCAAAAATCACAGTCCGTGTTCGTTTCCAAGTTCGTCTTCGAAAGATCAAGCCTGTTATATTATATTTATTTTTTCTCTGAATCTGTTTGTTTTTGGATAAGCAAGGGATTAGCCCACTGTAGGTAGGTAGATGGTGGGGTTGTCACCTTGAGGCCCCCCCTACCAGGCCTTATTATTTTTTATCAGGGTTAACTCCCTTAGCCTTTAGTCATTCAAGACCAGCCTGCAAGGCAGCAGGTTGTTATTTTCTGTCAGGGTTAACTCCCTTAGTATTTGGTCAACCAACACCGGCTTGCAAGGCAGCAGGTTGTTGTATATCAGGGTTTACTCCCTTAGCCTTTGATCGGCCAAGACCCGCCTGCAAGGCAGCAGGAGACTCGTGGAGGGCGGGATCATCTATTCCCCGTACAGGTGCTTACCTGGCCACTGCCCGGTGGTTTCGCATTACGTAGTGAAAATAATCAGTTCTTGAGGATACAAACGCAAAATGTCCACCTCTAAAAATAAACTCATTCTCACCGTTCGCTTAGCGTGTCCCATCGTCTGTTCCGTGGCATCACGTGGCACCGCTTACAGGCTTTGTCTGACTAAATCTAGATCTAGATCGATCTACGAGGACTAGCGCTAGATTGTCAGCGTCTTCAATAAATTTGTATTATTTTAATTCTAGAGTTATAATATGAAGATTTATTTTATATTGGTGATTAAATTGTTGATCTGCCACGGAGGACACTGTCCTGTATGGCCGTATGGTAAATCCGCCCCTGGTCTTTTGGCACTTTTAAAGTATGGGTCGGTAAAAATATACATTGAATTCTCCAACCAAAGAATGTGGCTTTTCGGGAAAAAAATAAACAGACTACTATTGACAGTACACGAATGTAATTATTGGGATTAACCCGATCGTCAAAGAATCAAGCCGCAGGACCCACAACTGATCCCGGAGCCAGCTGAGGTCGTAAGCGATTTTGTCGCCGTTTCAGGGCTCTCTCGGAGCTCAAACAACCCATGTTCCATTATAAAGAAAAGAAGAAGAAAACACACAAACATCAATACATGAAATTTCTTCTTACATTCGATTTCATAAAATAGAATACTATCGAAATATTAAATTAAATGCGAAGATACGTTATCAAGCTAATTCCTGATAGGCGAGAATGGTTTTTAGAAAAGAAAGGAAGGGGTGGAACTACAGTGGTCTCCGTCTAAGAAGCCAGTCCTCGGGAGACAACTAAATGCGCCCCTTAGCCGGACCGTCGTTTAGGTGAATATTGAATACATGTACATGCTTTGGGGAGGGGGGGTAATATTTTTCGGTCAAATCTTTAGGCCTAGGGCTCATACTCAGAACATCAAAGAGCCATCAAAGGCTAGGAGCAACAACTAGCAGAGATTCTATTATTTTCTAGGCCTACAACGCGATGTAGATCTAATAAATGTTATATTCATCTGAATGTACTCACCAACTCCTTGAGGGTCGTATTAACCTGAATGTACACCACAGGACTCTCGTCTGGAATGATGACTACATCGTTTCCACACGGAGCTCTCTTGGCGTTCCAGTTGGCAGGGTTTTCAAAGTTGGTGTCGGGCAACCATCGTTGGTATGCTGCATTGGAAAAACCTAGGAAACAAAATGGATGATAATGATACTAATGTATCAGACGAAAGCTTTACTTGGAAACCTGTTTCACAAACTAATGACGGCGTCCCCACGAGGATGTGTTAACTTGCTTTGAATAGATAAACAGGAAGATGTGTCTTCCAAGGTTATTACGGCCCATAGAGCCGGAGCTATATATCTCTCTATAACGTGAAGCGCAGCAGCTGATAATAATCAAATCCTTGACAGGACGCTGGTCTGATGCAGATTTTTACTCCCAAGCTAGTCCTTGTGCCCATTTACACATGGGTTGAGTTGGTGGGGGGGGGGGGCTGCCAGCTAAATGTCTTTCCCAAGAAACACACTGTCAGACCTAACTTTCCTAGAATTCGAATTTTCATGATCTCAAACCCTGCAGCCTAACCTCTCGGCAAACACCGCCACAAACAAGGAAAGTAGTAACTCGTATTGTCAATGTATTATCCGGGACATTAATTTAAAGTTGTTGTTTGAAGATAATAAATTATTTTGTTGTTTTGTCTTTGTTGCTGTTGTTGTTGTTGTTCTTCTCTTCTTGTTCTATTATTTTTTTTAATTTAATTTTCGTTTTCAATTTTTTGAGAGTTTGGTTTTGGTTGTTTGTAGTTGTTGTCTATGTTTTTATTTAATTCGTAAATAAATCGACAGCAGGGAACGGTGTAAAAACTGTCTTCGCATCAAACATACCTATTTATCTTTGTATCTCTGTCTCTGTCTCTGTCTTGGTCTCTCTATCTCTGTCTCCCTCTCTGTCTCTATCTCTGTCTCTGTCTCTGTCTCTATCTTTGTTTCTGTCTCTATTTCTGTCTCTGTCTCTATCTCTGTCTCTGTCTCTATCTTTGTTTCTGTCTCTGTCTTGGTCTCTTTGTCTCTGTCTCTGTCTCTGTCTCTATCTCTGTCTCTGTCTTGGTCTCTCTGTTTCTGTCTCTGTCTCTGTCTTGTCTCTGTCTCTGTCTCTGTCTCTCTGTCTCCGTTTCTGTCTCTGTTTCTGTCTCTGTCTTCGTCTCTGTCTCTCGGTCGCTCTGTCTCTGTCTCTCTGTCTTTGTCTATGTGCCTCTGTTTGTCTCTGTCTCTGTATATTTCCGTCTTGTCTGTCTATCTGTCTGTCTGTCCGCTTTCTCTCTTTCTCTCTCTCTCTCTCTCTCTCTCTCTCTCTCTCTCTCTCTCTCTCTCTCTCTCTCTCTCTCTCTCTCTCTCTCTCTCTCTCTCTCTCTCTCTCTCTCTCTCTCTCTCTCTCTCTCTCTCTCTCTCTCTCTCTCTCTCTCTCTCTCTCTCTCTCTCTCTCTCTCTCTCTCTCTCTCTCTCTCTCTCTCTCTCTCTCTCTCTCTCTCTCTCTCTCTCTCTCTCTCTCTCTCTCTCTCTCTCTCTCTCTCTCTCTCTCTCTCTCTCTCTCTCTCTCTCTCTCTCTCTCTCTCTCTCTCTCTCTCTCTCTCTCTCTCTCTCTCTCTCTCTCTCTCTCTCTCTCTCTCTCTCTCTCTCTCTCTCTCTCTCTCTCTCTCTCTCTCTCTCTCTCTCTCTCTCTCTCTCTCTCTCTCTCTCTCTCTCTCTCTCTCTCTCTCTCTCTCTCTCTCTATCTCTCTCTCTCTCTCTCTCTCTCTCTCTCTCTCTCTCTCTCTCTCTCTCTCTCTCTCTCTCTCTCTCTCTCTCTCTCTCTCTCTCTCTCTCTCTCTCTCTCTCTCTCTCTCTCTCTCTCTCTCTCTCTCTCTCTCTCTCTCTCTCTCTCTCTCTCTCTCTCTCTCTCTCTCTCTCTCTCTCTCTCTCTCTCTCTCTCTCTCTCTCTCTCTCTCTCTCTCTCTCTCTCTCTCTCTCTCTCTCTCTCTCTCTCTCTCTCTCCCTCTCTCTCTCTCTCTCTCTCTCTCTCTATCTCTCTCTCTCTCTCTCTCTCTCTCTCTCTCTCTCTCTCTCTCTCTCTCTCTCTCTCTCTCTCTCTCTCTCTCTCTCTGTCTCTCTCTGTCTGTCTGTCTGTCTGTCTGTCTGTCTGTATATATCTCTCTATATATATATTTATATATATATATATATATATCGCTCTCTCTCTGTCTCTCTGTCTCTGTCTCTGTCTGTCTGTCTGTCTGTCTCTCTCCTCTCTCTCTCTCTCTCTCTATCTCTCTATATATATATATATATATATATATATATATATATATATATATATATATATATATATATATATATATATATATATATATATATATGTATATTGATTAATTGTAAGTATAGAGTACATCAATATATTTATGTTTTATGTCAATGTTCATACTTAAACATATCTGTTTATTCATGTATACATTCTTACATCCCTTGGTGACTTTCTGGAGTGACAATAAAATAAATAAAAAGTTTTTAAAAAATAATTGTTTTTTATAGTTCATAAATAAAATCGAACGTAAATAACAATAAAAGCTGTACCTATCGTCCATGCGAAGAAAATCAATATACGAATGATATTCAACAGATCCATAACTTTTTTCCCCCAGAAAGATCGATGAAATCACACAACGAAAGCTGAACGAAAAGCGACTGTGACTGTGTGTATCTGACTTGCTATAGAGTTCTGAAGTTGGCGCATGACCAGTACACCGCTGCAGTCGCCCTAACAATCTGGTTATCTCTTAATTAAACCAGAGAAAGGAATGTTCCGTCACGGTCTGTTACAAGGGGGCGTTGCTGTAGACAGTAAAACGATCTTTACCATCTGACAAGATCCTGTTGTAAGAAGACATCACGGCATGACAATATACAGTCATGTATTATGCAAATTGGTGTTTGTATAAAACGTATAGGATGTCGAATTAAGAGTTATGTATGTTGTCGGTTCAGAGAAACCATTAAAAGATGTTTTGGTTATTTTATTTTGAAATAGGAGAAATCCGTTCCTGATGATGACTTTTGATTTGAATGTATTAACCCACATCCACGTCTAATGTGATCTCAGGGTTTCTGGTAGGATTTTTAATTTTGTCCAGACTGCCCTGTAAACAGCCAAAGGATCTTTAACGTGCATAGAGTGGTGTGATCTGCACACGGGACCTCTTTTTTAATCGTCTGTCTCTGATGGGACTAAGGGTCGATCCACCTACCTGGACCAGGGGGGGAGGGGGTAGATTTCGCTCGAAAAATTCGAGAACGTTTTTCAATCGTTGGCGGGGCTCGAACCCACTGCCTTTTGGCTGAGAGGCCGACACCTTGCCTGTGGACTACCGAACCCCCTGTGGGTTCAGAGAAACCATTTAAAAATGTTTGGCTTTTTTGTTTTAAAATAGGAGAAATTCGTTAATGATGATGGCAGGGAATGGTTGGCAGATTGGTAGATCTAGGTCCTATTTTTTCCTCCCCTTATTTCGCGTATCTTTCATTTCGCTGTTTCCTCTTAATTCGCCCTGAGACCACCGCAATGGTGGATGGGGTACATTTCAATGAAACAAACAATGGTGGGAGTAGACAGGGCAAGACCGAATAATGACGTAGCGTAAAGTTTGCCATTTATTTTGAATTACGAATAAACGAAGTTACTGTCAGTGCGTCCCAATGTGCAATATAACATATTGATG
>JAXRKP010001205.1:132500-154171 GCA_037039925.1 Doris montereyensis
TTCTACGGTGGCGTTGTTACTACTGTCAGTTACTTGGATGTTTGTGTCACCTTAAATTCTCTATGGGTTTCATGCCTGGGGCATTTCTTATCAGTTTTCTTCAAATCATTTCATTTCTAAGGCATTTTCTTATCACTTCTCTTCAAATCATTCCATTTCTAAGGCATTTCTTATCAGTTCTCTTTCAATCACTCCATTTCTAAGGCATTTCTTTTCAGTTCTCTTCCAATCATTCCATTTTCAAAAGACAGGATAATAATATGCGTAGTAATATGTGTGCATGCAAATGTGTGTGTGTTTGTGTGAGTAAATGTCTGTATGAAAGTAAAGAGTATGAAAGTAAAGAGATAGATGGAGGAGAAAGAGAGAGAGAGAGAGACAGACAGACAGACAAGAGGGGGAGGGAGGGAGAGACAGACAGACAGACAGAGAGACCGAGAGAGAGAGACAGACATACAGACAGAGAGACCGAGAGAGAGACAGAGACAGACAGAGAGATCGAGAAACAGAGACAGACAGACAGACAGACAGAGCTCACGGACCCAGAAAGACAGATAAACAGACAAACGATAAAACTAAAGTGGAATGGAGAGGGACTTGTATTTGATTCTAAAAATTCTTTTCTTGGCCAACTTAACCACTTGTGGAAAACCACCTGATGATAAGCATGTCAAGTGATTCAGAATCGATTGTCTTGGCCTGAGAGTTCGTGGAGGATGCTTGGGGTCTTGGCACATCGTGTCCTTCAATTCATTTTCAAAGAAAGCTGTTGGGAAAAAACCTCCAAGATAAATGAATACAAAAAAATAATAAATCAAAGTCATTAGTCTTGATTCATTTGTAAAATAAGTTTATTCATTCAAGTCTTCATACCTTTTTTTTTCTTCTTCGTGTATCTTGAATTTGATATAAAGAGATTGCCACTCTTGACAAGACAATGATCAAACAAATCCATATCATAATAATAATAATAATATTAATAATAATAATAATAATAATAATAATAATAATAATAATAATAACAATAATAATAATAATAATAATAATAATAATAATAATAATAATAATAATAATAATAATAATAATATACATAACGTTATCTAAACTAACGATGAAAGGCAAATCAAGGGGGAAAAAGGGACTCTCTGTTTTAAGATTAAACAAGGAGACAAACGGTGTTTCAAACGTGAACTTGCACAGCAGGAAAAGCAAATTATATTGATTTGACCGTAACCCAACTGCCCGTTGGTTCTTCCCCATCATTTCCTTATTCAAAATGCCTTAGTTAGTGCCATCACTACAGCCCAGAAAGGCAAGAAAAGAAAAAAGGGAAAAACAATGACAATAATAAAGCTGACTTTGACACATATGAACTAAATGTCAATAAATAAAATATTGTTTCACTCTGTCACCTGGACAGCGATGAGTCACCAGGCGCGATGAGTCACCAGGCGCGCCTTGCATTTGATTTTGTTTTCCACACAATCTGATCAATCTGATTGGTGGCTATTTCTTGAGGCCCCGATTTTCACCCAATCAGAACGCCAGAAAGAAAGGCAGCCCCGATTTTCACCCAATCATAACGCCGGAAAGAAAGGCAGTCCCAATTTTCACCCAATCAGAACGCCAGAAAGAACACCAGAAAGAAATGCAGCCCCGATTTTCACCCAATCAGAACGCCAGAAAGAAAGGCAGTCCCAATTTTCACCCAATCAGAACGTCAGAAAGAAAGGCAGTCCCGATTTTCATCAAATCTGAAAGAAATGCCTCCCAGATTTTCACCCAATCAGAAAGAAAAGCAACCCCGATTTTCACCCAATCAGAACGCCAGAAAAAAGGTAGCCCCAATTTTCACCCAATCAGCATGCCAGAAAGAAAGAGTCCCAATTTTCACCCAATCAGAATGCCAGAAAGAAAGACAGTCCCGATTTTCACCCAATCAGAACGCCAGAATGAAACGCAACCCAGAGTTCCCCTCAATCAGAAAGAAAAGCAGCCGAAATTTTCACCCAATCAGAACGCCAGAAAGAAAGGAACCTTGTAGGCCACATGGCGACTGAAACGCTACTCTGATTTTGTTAAAGTAAAGTAGTAAAGGCAGCAGACGACCTTAGGGCAGCATAGCCTCCAACCCAAAAGTACCCACTGTGACAGTGACAGAGGATGGAAAGACTAATAGTGACTAATACTTTACAAAGTATTGGCAATAATATAAATGAAGATGATGGTTGTGACAACAAGGTAATGATGAGATAGCAATAGGGAACTGATAATCCTCCTTATGATAAAGATGATGTTGACTGATCACAATGAAACAAGCTCGATTAAAATGTTAAGATAAATAAGTCAGTTGAGAACAATTATATAATCTAGGGCATAACCCTAGAGACATCAGTTTGAAATGCCACTTCGCCCTAAATTTTATATCCATTTCATCTGGTTCATTAAAATAGTTAAGTCATGTAATTGGCTTCAGAATTAAACATCAGAAATGCACTTTCAAATGTAAAACACAATGTCCTCATTCACTAAACTATACAAAGTATATATATACAAAATAATTATATCATTATATCATTTCATATCCCATGAGATTATGACAATAAGGTTTCCAATAATAGGAAGAGCTATGCAATGGATAAGAATCAGAGTTATTGTAATAACATGAATATAACATTGGGCAAATAAAATGTGTCTTAGGACATCTTTCCTTTGCTCTCCTTTCATGACATAAATAATCATCAAAATAGCAGTTATTTCAGAATGACCTTTCACATCACTGTGCAAGCAAAAAGGTTTGAGGGGAAATTTCATAGACAAGAAACTTCTTAAACCTAAAGATAACCTATTTTGCGCAAATAAATGTATGTATGTATACGTTTGTGGGTTCTGTAGAGAAATATTCAAATTCTGTGTACGTGAACCTTCAAGTAGTCGTTTGTAAAAAGTTTATTTAAAGACTTTAAAATGACATTGTATAGCTATGCCTATACATATGTGCACCAGAGAGAACTTTGTTAAGAAAAGAAAAAAGAGAGCAATCCAAGAAATAAATATTTCTGAAATGATTTCATAAATTATTGAGGAAAATGTGGACAGAATGATAAAAAAACTCCAACAAAAGATACAAATGATAATGATAATAATAATAATAATAAAGTGTTTAAAAAGAAACATTTGAAAATCAAGAAATCAAACTAAATCTTCTGAAGTGGAAATGAAAAAGTCTTTGTCTGACAGAGCAAGAATAAAATCTTTTCGTGAGAAAAAAAGAAAGGCATAAAATGCAGAAGTAAGGTATTTAAATTTTTTTTTGTAACACTACTTATTAAACTGTTTATAAATATTCATGAATATATCAAAACGGACTGCAGATAGAGGTGTAAAGGAGGAGCATGAAACGAAATGTGTAAATTAAGACAAATTATAAGACAAATTCCCATTTCAAAGACGTAGATTATTTACAGACTTACTGTGCATAGCCAACCTGATGAGAAGAAATCACAGCTGACGAAGCTGGAAAGGCATTTTGAGTGTTACCAAAACCCACGGGCACAGTAAAGCACTGGATACATCACAGAGAAGTTCTACCATGTATTGACAGAAACTGTAACATTGACATATTTTAGTAATAGTAATAGAGAAATCAAAACTTATTGTGGAGGCACTAATCCATCACTAATTCAACACTTCAACGCATAAAACACACTGGTTTATTAAAAGTTTTAAATCCTATGTTCTTGAAAGTTCTCACATGACGTACGACGTACGGGCAACCGCTTTCTGTTTTTTTATAAAGCAAAATCATAACTTGTCCTGACAATGGACCCACATAACCATTCATTAGATGAAATTTCTCAAATACGTAAACAGAGACGTATCTCTTCTCTTGACATACACGGCACACCGCTGATGATAGCGCATCTGACTGCCACTCGGCAAGAGTAAAAGGTGGCATGGAAAGCAATGACAAACTACCCCATTATGCCGTATACCAAGAAAAAACACAGGACTCTACTCCTGATGACCCTACATTCAACTCTAGGTAAGCGGGAACTTTCTTGACTTTTACTACTGTACACAAAATGACATAATGTCATTATAAAACCTGAAAAACATGATATGTGTTGGGCCTTAGAATCTTGGCTCGACTTTTGTAGTTGACTTTGACAGAGACAGTGATTGTATGCAATCTCTCATGCTCACACAACAAAATTTGGATTCTCAAGAATATTTTGTTGCTTGCTTTTTTTCTTTCTTTTAAAAGCAGCACATGTTATACAAACCATGTCTTCTATAACAACAGTATATACATGTCAGGAAAATGTGACAAAGTGGGCATCTTAAAATTTTGGAATTCTATACATGAATTTACAGAAACATAATGTTTCTCTTCATAAAGCATAACAAAGAGGAATGCGGTTCTATGTAACGAATATAAGTATGAATTTCAAATACAGAGAAGCATTGAATTCAGTCCAGTAAGTATAAGAACAATTGCTATATCCCCTATCCCCCCACCCCCCCCCCCTTTTGTGTCATGAAGATTATTTTAAAATATTTGTGTAAATAAATAAGTACGGACAATTCATCATGACAGGGTTTCTATTGAAAGGTTTTTAGCATGTTTCAAAGACTCTTTAACTTTACAAGAATTATTTCAGCAATTGATGACATTTCTTGTGCACAATTAATTTTTATGAAAGGCACAAGTCACAAACAATCGATGCATGTGGACCGCACACAAAATTCTGGGCAAATCTGGTTACCTATGAAGTCAATCCTGCACGTAAACGCATCCTAAAATAAACATGTTTAATAAAATCTCTACAGTCATTGATAACATTCATAAGATGACATTAAACCAAATAGGATCTAAAACAATAGAAATTATAAAGCTGTCTCTGTCAGTTATCTTGTCTAATTTTAAAAGCTGGTAGGCCGTCACCATGCCAACAAGCATGCATCTGTTGTCACCAGTGACAGCCACATTAAATCTTCTTCCATTCACTAATAAAACCATTTGAAGAAAAGACCCTGGGTCGCATGGCGACTACGTGTCAATCATAAAATATATATTGAGGTGGGGAGGGATGGAGGTGGGAGGGAGAGGGGGAGGAGTTTAATACACGGCCAGATTTGTCAGTGTATTCATACGCTAGAAATCAAACTTGAACGCTGCTCACTGAATACAAACAATTATCCCATGATCAAAAGTGAGCAGAGGCCAAGAAGGACAGAGCAAGAGGGATCCTCTCGTCAAAAGTTAACATGAAAATGTTGTTGAATGCAACAAAAGTCCAAATTTTAATTAATTCAAATTCGCAATTGAAATGTAAGAGATAAAACAGGAAATAAGGGAGAAAGACACTTATGAAATATCCATTCACAAACCAGCATGGAACGATATGAAATAAAGTGAAACATTACATGAAACATTAGAAACCGGCTTACTTTGGAATGCTTTAGAAAACAATCCTGCTCAAATGTATAATCCTTTCAAGATATTCATAAACATTTTGTTCTTCAATAACAAGAATTGTATAGGGTGCTTTCAAGACTTGCAGTAATTAGCAAGAACCACAAAGCAGAGAGGAGAAAAAGAACCCCAACAACAGCAAGTAACGGAAAAGGAAAATATATTTTTTTGTTTTAAAAGGAAGGGGTGGGGGGAGTGGGGGGAGTTGGGGGGGGGTAGTCTGAGAATGAGAACATTAACCAAAGCACCTTCCCTTGCCCCTTTGACAAAAAATTTCTAACTATGTACTACTATAATTTGCATCTTAATTAACCTATTTTTGTGTTATTTTTTTATATAGATGAAATCATAAATCATGAAAAAATACTTACACTATGCATTTCTACAACAGGAGCTTTTAAAAGTTTTCTTAATAACTATGTATGTAAAATCTAACTGCCTTGATAGCTTGACTTATTTTACATCAACTAACAGAGAAGGCTGACTGAATGACATGGGAGGCATGGATGAACTAGAGACTTTCAAAAATATCAGGGAATTTGTAGCATTTACAGCACGACACAGTACCTCTTGCTTAATTAAAAAAAACCCATCTCTAACAGGATCTTATACAAGATCTAGTGTACTTTGAATCTAAGGGAAGCTAAATTTACACATTGCAATTTAACCCCGCATACAAAGCCTTAAAAGTGCACCAATACACTTAATGAGCACTCACTACATTTGATGAGCACTGCTACATTTAATGAGCACTCATTACACTTAATGAGCACTCACTACACTTGATGAACACTCACTACACTTAATGAGCACTCACTAAACTTAATGAGCACTCACTACACTTGATGAGCACTCATTACACTTAATGAGCACTTACTATACTTAATGAGCACTCACTACACTTGGTGAGCACTCACTACACTTGGTGAGCACTCACTACACTTAATGAGCACTCACTACACTTGGTGAGCACTCACTACGCTTAATGAGCACTCACTACACTTAATGAGCACTCACTACACTTAATGAGCACTCACTACACTTAATGAGCATTCACTACGGTTAATGAGCACTCACGGTTAATGAGCACTCACTACGCTTAATGAGCACTCACTACATTTAATGAGCACTCACTACAATTAATGAGCACTCACTACGATTAATGAGCACTCACTACAATTAATGAGCACTCACTACAATTAATGAGCACTCACTTAATGAGCACTCACTTAATGAGCACTCACTACACTTAATGAGCACTCACTACACTTAATGAGCACTCCTTACACTTAAGGCAGGGCGGCATCTGAAGTGATTTTTTTTGCTTTTTGAGTAGGTTTTTGCTTTTAAGTATGTATATGAGTAACTGTCAAAATACAGTCATCCTATATCATCTTGGATTTTGATTCAATTTTCAAAATCTATCTCCTCCCTTGGTTATGAATAAAATGCAGTTCGTCTTTTCCATTCAATATATAAAGAATGACGTCGGGTTTTTTCGGTTTTTGACATTTTGGATAAAAAAATTTTTTATGAATTTTTGAAAATACTATATACTGTGAATATACAAAAACGGCGTTTTTATTAAAAAAAATAAAATAATTCTCAAACAGTTTACAATATATCAAAACAACCTGACGTCATTCTATTAACATTGACAAGAGGAACATGTGTGCCAAATATAATACAAATCGTTTCGTAAATGGCAGAGGAAATAGAATTTTAGTGTGGAAAAACTACATTTCGAGAAAAATACAAGTAAAAAAATCAACAGAAAATAACACAAAACAAACGCTTCAGGTGGGTTTGCCTTGTTTTAACAGCCCCCTTACTCTTTCGACAGCATTGTTACTTATGTAAATAGGATTATAAATCAAGTTTTAGATGTGCAGTTGTGAAAACAGACGTCGAAATGACCAGTTTTTTGTTTTTTTCCTCTATATCCTATGCTTGTGCGCGTGTTTACATATACACTGACGCAACGCCTCTTATATCACACAGCAAATGGGAGATACATCCATCGGTGTTGGCAAACGAGGTCAAATATCGTGTGTTGCCACAATTGGTGATTAACCACCAATATATGGGTTTTTACTGCCATTTTCTCAATCAGTGTTAAGGTAATTTACGTCAAAATTTTGACTGTTTTTACCTACCCTTACTTACAAAATATTTTGTAAAAAAAAATGATATTTTTATGTAGACATTTTTCTGCTATGAACTTGTAGATAAATGATCGTTCTACCTGAATATGCAAAGAACAGAAAATCAACCTTTTGGTCCAAAACTCGCCAGTCCAGGTGCCCCCCCCCAATGAGTACGTACTCACTACACTTAATGAGCACTCACTATACTTAATGAGCACTCACTACACTTTAGCACTCGCTACACTTGATGAGCACTCGTTACACTTAAGGAGCACTGTCACTAATCCCTTAATATACAAATGACTTCTTAAAATCAAAGCATGTTGCTTATAAAGCCCATATCTTAAAAACCACCTGCCCTCAAAATTAGGGGTAATAAATTCATAAACAAAACAAAAACAAAACAAGGATTCAAACACAAGGTTTCCTCCTCAGCTTCAATTCTTATTTTGACAGTGTAGGAATTAATCAATGCCTAAAACTGTGACGCCCAATTTGTCCTACCCTGGAAAGCCAGCAGTATACCCCAAGCCCACAGTACACAAACACAATCAATCTATGTACACAAACAAAACTATACAAGGAAAACAGTGACCAGCACCTGGTTGTATAATGTGTGAGGCTCCTCACCACCATCTCCTCCTCTCGGGCGGCTGGCCATCCACCACTATCGCACATACATGATCTAATCAAGTGACGATATTGATAATGACCAAAATTAAGCTAATTGGACTGACAGAGCACAGAATAAAAATATTTTATTGATGAGCAATAACATGACAAACTTGCAATAAAATAACAGTCTTGCCATACTGAGCAAAATATGAGTAAAAGGGAAGAATGAAATGGCTGAAATACGCAAGACATGGTATAATCTCCAGAGTGGGGGACTCGGTGGTCTAGAGGCAAGGTGTCAGACTTTCGGACAAAAGGTCGTGGGTTCAAGCCCTGATGGTTGACAAATTTTTTTTAGTTTAAATTTTTTTCTCTCCAAAATCCACCCCTCTGGTCCAGGTAGGTGGATCGACACCTAGTCCCATCGGAGACGGAAGATTAAAAAAAAAGGAAGTCCCATGTGCAGGTCACAACACTCTGTGCATGTTAAAGATCCTTTGGTAAATCAAATCAAATGACATGGTATGACATCCAGAGCAGCAATCTGAGGTCTACAAGCACTACCTTTCATTCAAAGTTTCTCAGCTTGCTCATTGTAAAACTAGGGTAGGATAATTTTATTGGCATAAATAATTACTTGTGAAAACAAACAAATTTGACATTGAAAATGTAGTGATAAGATAGCACAGATGAAGACACATGGAAAATGTAGTGATAAGATAGCACAGATGAAGACACATGGAAAATGTAGTGATAAGATAGCACAGATGAAGACACATGGAAAATGTAGTGATAAGATAGCACAGATGAAGACACATAGAAAATGTAGTGATAAGATAGCACAGATGAAGACACATAGAAAATGTAGTGATAAGATAGCACAGATGAAGACACATAGAAAATGTAGTGATAAGATAGCACAGATGAAGACACATTGAAAATGTAGTGATAAGATAGCACATGGAAAATGATACACAATATTCTATTCATTTTTGTTTCATTCTCTGTTTTCTTTGTATTCTTTTTTCTTTTCCTTCAACAAGAGAATCACAGTCATATTAATTCATAAAGTTAGACAGGCATATGATAAATATATATATATACATACATACATATGTACATACATATGTATGCTTGTGTGTTCATATCATTGCAACAATTTGAAGGCAAGTTAAACAGAATAAAATTATGTGTGTAAATATATATGATGTATATATATATATATATATATATATATATATATATATATATATATATATATATATTAAAACGTTTCAGTCTATCACGATTGTTTCAGACTTCAATCTTTTGAACGCACTTCGACTGGATCGATGAGGGGGAAGTTTTTCTCCACTATCACGCAGTCGGTGTGGTCCCCCTCCATTGCCATCACGATCACACTCTCCTTCCAGAGAACCGTGTTTTTCTTCTATTTTGCGCTTCAGCCCCCTTGTAATTCTCTGAATAGGCACAAAGTTATGGGCATTGTTGTTGTTGTTGTTTGTGCTGTTATTGTTATTGTTACTGCTTCTTGAATGAGCGCTAATAATGCTACTGCTACCACTTCTCACAATGTCCTCGCCCATGCTGTCCATTTCCTCAGGACTGTCTACCGAAGGAATGTGAATGACTGAGAAAGAGTGTTGAGGTGGAGACGGCTCCTTGACGGAACCCGAGGCGATGCCGACTGGCGACACCCGCTGTGAGGACGTGGTGTAGGAGGCGATGGCATTGGCGTTGGCGGAGGGGCTGACTTGAGGCGTTGACGACTTGGAAGAAGTAGCTGCCAGGGGCGAGGGGTTATTGCTAATGCTGGGCACGAAACCCATGCTACAGACGGAGCTCTGAGAGATGCTGGAGGCTGAGGAATTTCTGGACAGGGCTCGCACGGGAGACTGTCTGACCGGGGACTGGGTCATTCCGCAAGACGAGACGGTGGAGCTGGAATTGTTACTGTCAGTGGAACTGCTGCGGTTGTCTATCGAATTCTTCTTCTGCTTGCGCCGTTTCGCCAGAGGAGCGGTGGCGACCTCCTGCAAGCGAAACCCATCCCGGGTTGCCTGGTGAAAGGCGTCCATGGTCGTGTTAATCTGATCCTGTATGCAGGAGTGCAAGCTGAGGATGCCAGGAGTGCGGAGGGGTGTGTGGGACATGGGAGAGTTCACGCCTTTCTTGAGCCATTTGTGTTTGAGCAGATCCTGCATGCGCAAACGTCTCTTGGGCTCCACTGTGAGAAGGCCTGACATAAAAAAGAAATACAGGAAAATGGAATTAATTTTCTTCCTGAGAACTACAGATTACAGTACCATAGCTGTCAAACCTTCTCAAATATAAAAAAAACAACAACTCTGACCACACAATCTAATTCTATCTTGCACAATGGCCTGTAACATTGCAGAAAACATTGATAACTCAACTTAAATTAACCCCGTTTCAAAGTACATAACAAAAAATTGCTGGTTATTCTGACGAAATTGTGTATTTTTTCCATATTTTTCATCCAAAACTCTGGACTTTCACTCCAATTTCCCTGAGTCTCTGCTGATAACGAAGGATTTCTAACAAACAAATTATTTACAATTTTCCTTCAAATAACTACTTTTCAAGGTAAATACAGCAGATTTATTGACTCCAAGCCGAAAAAAAACCCCATACTTAATACGTTATGTAAGTACTGATTGGCAGCTACGTCATAAAAAGACTACAAGATCTTCCATAGACTTTTCTAAAAAACAAACAAGTATGTATATTAGTGTAAAGGAACCCAGGGATGTAAGGGTAATTTTTTAAGATTGACATGAGACATATAAATTTGGTTTGTACCCATAATGGAATGATCGCATTAAATTAAACTTAAAGACTGCCCATCAAAGGGCCACTGGTAACCCATGGACTGACCTTAGCCACAACTTTGTCTGTACAATGTCTGCTTTGAATGAAATTGTAGTAACAATGGATCTACTATATAGATTACTTCATGTGAGGCGCATCAATAAGCCGCTATGTCTGTGGCCTCACCAGCTGCACCCCATGATAGCATTTCAGCTTACTTAAAGACAAACTCTAACCATGGACTACCACCAGTGGCCCCTTGCTAGGCAGCTTAATAGTTAAAAAAATCACGAAAGCTGTCAATTGGGATACGACCGGTCACTCAATCCCAAATTGAAAGCCACGATCCCCAATTTCTTTTTTTCCTTTTTATTTTTAAATGCAGGAGAAATGGGGTTTTGGTGGTCTTATCAAATCTTTCTGTTCCACGCCTTGAAATGAAAACTGACCTCTGATGAGTTGTTTGGCTGCTTGAGATACTTGAGACCACTCTTGACCGCTGAGATCAAATTCTCCGTCTTTGATTCTTTGCATGATGCTCAGGGCAGATTCTGGTTCACTGGAATCTTGGAAAGGAGCTTTGCCAGACAGCATTGTGTACTGTAGAATTGAGAGACACTGTTTGTTAACCATGGAACCTTAATTCATCATAAAGAATGCAGATATACTCTACTAGACGATAAATGTTATTGGTCTACACATGATACAGATTAATCCTTGATGTTAGTTAACTTTGAAAAAAAAACTAAAATTTTGGCTAAAAAAATTACTTTAAATTTGTAAGATAAAAGGAATTAAGTGCCAAATATAACATAGAAGTCCACTGTGCAAGTGCCAGAAATAGTGGGAGATGAAAGCATGGAGATATGGAAAGAGATGTTGAAATAAATTGGAAGACATAGTGGGAGATGAAAATATGAAGATATGGAAAGACATGTTGAAATAAATTGGAAGACATAGTGGGAGATGAAAATATGGAGATATGGAAAGAGATGTTGAAATAAATTGGAAGACATAGCTGAAACAGCATCTGGGAAGTATTGCTGATTAGCCAGTGTGTAGTGCAGTTGGGAAGCCAAGAGTATAGCGACATTTGAAGCCCATCGGTGCAGGAAGCAGACATCAAACAGGGTCATAAAAGATAGATTTAGATGGGAGGACATAAATAAAGGCACTAATGCTTCATATGCTTGGGGTTTAAATCTCAGCAAAGGTGAAGATGATCGAGGCAGATCAATGTTGCCATTGACTTTTTAATATTTGATTTGATTTTACCCATATCCGCAATTGGCGTGATCTAGGGGTTTGGGTAGGGTTTTTAAATATCTGCCCGGACTATCCTCTCTAAACAGCCAAGGAATTTTCAACGTGCACAGAGAGTTGTGATCTGCACATGGAACTTCCTTTTTATCATCCGTCTCCAATGGGACTAGATGCTGATCTACATACCTGGGTGCAGATTCTCGAGAAAATTTTCAACCTGCCGGTTATCAATTGAGAAAAAATTAACTCACCAAAATCACGCCCAAGCTCCAGAGATCACAGCTTTCATCGTAACCGTTCTTGCGGTTGGTGATTTGCTTGAGTACTTCTGGGGCACTGTATGGCAATGTGAAACAAGGGGTCATCATTGCTTCATTTTAGGGTTCATTGCCGCAAATCCAAAGTCCACAATTTTCAGCTCAGCCTTTTCACTCATGTCAACAAATAAAACATTCTGGGGAGAAAATAAGATCAATAGATTAAACTGATAGTTAAGTTTTTGATCTCTAAAACAATGCCACAAATACATGTATCCTGGGTGTCTAAATGATGTGTGTCTTTTACACAACTAAATCCAAAGATTTATCTTTTTCTTATACATGCATGAGACTTGCATAACAAACAATTGTTCAATAAAAAGTATGTGCCTAGAGCTGTTGTAAATGGGAGTGGGTGCTATAAAAATGTATTATATCATTATTATTATTATTATTATTTAAAGGAAAGTAAAGTCTATCATTAGAATAAGTATGTAAATCTTTAAGTTCAAGCCCATTAGCTAGAGTTTCATATTATAATCGTGAAAACATTTTATTTGCTTTTGTTGAAATATCTCTCTCCCTCTGTTTAAAAATAATAAATTTCTGACTAGACGACAACAGCAGAGAAAGGATCAAGCAGAATTTAACTATTTAAATACCAGATGATGTGATAAAAATATGTTTCGCAAAAACACTGACAGATGACAACACATTTGTAACAATAAATATATAGACAGAATGAGACAAAAATGTATCTACCTCTGGTTTGAGATCCCTGTGCACCACACCTCGACTGTGCATGAATTCCACAGTCTTGACCAACTTGCTCATTATCTCACTTGCTTCAGTCTCTGTAAAGAACTTTTTATGCTGCAATCGTCTCAGCAATTCACCACCTTTAAGTAACTCCATGATTATATAGGTGTGGAACTAGAGAAAAGAGGACGACACACAAAATGAAATAATTGAAATTCTGTTAAAGAGCAAGGCGCTGCATTTACTTTTGCCGAGTCTGAATAGACCTCATTACCCATTTTCCTATTGGGTCAACAGGAAGGCCAGAAAAAATTGCCTGGACTGGGAATTGATCTTAGGCCTCCTGGGTGGTACTCTGATGCTTTAGTGGCTGGGCTTCCCAATCTCATCATACTCAATGTAAACATGACATGAAATAGCTGAGTTTTAAAAATTATCCTTTGCTTCATATGCAAGGGGCACATAATTTCTCTAAATACCGTAACTGATACATTTGTCAATTTTTATTTAATGTAAAAACAACAACACTAATTATGGCACTAATGAACCCTTCATCCTTACCTCATCATGCATCACATCTATGAGCCCCACAATGTTAGGATGACCCTGGCAATGACTCAACAGCTGAACCTCACGGTTGCAGATAATGCGCCCGACTGACTATCTTTACCGCATACACCTGGTTAGTGACCAGATTGCGGCATTTTCTGGAGAGAGAACACAAACAGACAGGACGTGAAATGAAGGCAAGTTCAATGTATTACAAAGAAGACCCTGGTAAAAGAAATGACAGTTTTGGAGATGTCCAACCAAACCACTTGCAATGCAGGGAATTTTTGGCAAAGACTATGGTTAACATAAATGGATGTTCTTTATAAAATGCCCCCGAGGTATAAAATTCTCAAATCAGACACTGAAACTCACAAACATCTACCTATTCAGTATTCAATGTATTACAGTAGTAGCAGTCTAAAAACGTGTCCTTTTGGGAGATTGAAAAATGATGTCAGTAGGTAGACCGCGCTGGTAAGCGGACATAACTTAATGTAGCCAATGGCCATCCATTTCTACTCGACAAGCACCCAACACATCAATAAATGATTCCTCTCACCTAAATACACCCCATTGGTTAGGGGCACATCTTTGATGTGATTGACAACAACTAACCTCAATTGTTTTCAATAGTTAACCTCAATTGTACATCTTTGATGTGATTGACAACAACTAACCTCAATTGTTTTCTTTGATGTGATTGACAACAGTAATTGTTTTCATAACGTACACCTTTGATGTTAAGCAATGATGAATTTAGACCAATTGTTTTCTGTTTATGATTTAGCCTGTTTGCAAAACATGCAAAACATAGTGCATTGTGATGCCGCACTTCTGGCAGGTAGAGTAAGATTCACTGCTAATGACCTATGCTAGACGATGATGCCGACCCTTGTTTGCTTGGCCCAGGTGGATAAAATTGGCACCTTGCCGTATGGTAATTAGCACCTGGTTATTATAGTTCAGACGCATGGCTTGATAATTCACACATCTGATTTAATTGAAATGCCTTCATATTTGAAATCTATGAACAGTCTTGACAACTTTGACAAGTTAAGGTGTCAGTTAAAAACATTGCTTTGTTAGCCGATCTGGCTGTGTTGTCAAAGCATAATTTTACATAGAAACATTTCTGTTTCATCAAATAGCAAGATGGTAGGCGTACCATGATGTTTGGCAGTATGTGCTTAGTTAGACTGCTGTTACTGTAATGTGACAATATGCTTTCGTAGTCAATTTTTCCATTCATGTCTTCCATCCTGGTGGGGTCTTCACTCAGGTTTTTAGATCAAAGTCTTTCCCAATACATATAAAAGCATTTAAAGTGATTTTTTTAAACTACTACCCATTTCACTGATAATATATATATGTATATAATACATCTATGATTACGTCTATATAATAAACATCTTAAAATCATCCATTACCTGCATATAGAGAAATTGCCATCTCCCAGAGCTGATGATTTCATGTCCAGTTCATACTTTTGAAAGAAGGGGGAATTCTGAGGATGAACATTGTGTACATTGTGTGACAATGTGACTAGAGAATATATTATATCAACAAAGGTAACCAAGAAGTCGATAAAAAAGAGGACTGTTGATAAACCAGAATGATGGACGTTCAAACAAATTTGAATTGTTTCATAAAAACCCAAATCTGGAAAACATTCTTGGCATGAAATAATAGACAAAAACCGAGAAAAAATCAATAGTCAACATTATTTGACAGAGAGAGAGAGAGAGAGAGAGAGAGAGAGAGAGAGAGAGAGAGAGAGAGAGAGAGAGAGAGAGAGAGAGAGAGAGAGAGAGAGAGAGAGAGAGAGAGAGAGAGAGAGAGAGAGAGAGTGAGACTGAGAGAGACTGAGAGAGACAGACAGACAAACTAACTGACACACAGACAGGCAGGCAGACAAGCAAAAAACCGACTAACACATTAACTGAAAACAGAGAAGTTATAAAACCCAAGTCTTACCTTGAAATGACAAGCTGTGTACAGTGTAGCATCGTCTGGCTGGTTATCTCCCCTCTTTTGTAACAAATCACTGCTGACTGAGTTTTCCGTGAAAATGATGGACGGGCAACATAGGAATAACCCTGGAAGACATAGCAAACCAAAATGCTTCCTTAGATACACAACAAATACAAATACAAGCAATGGGGGGGGGGACACAGGTTGGTTTTTTTCACAACGTACTCTTAGAAAGGTACTTCCCTCTAATTTCCTCACTTAACTCAGGTGTAAATGAGTACCCAGCTATAGGCAGAGAAAGATCTTGTCTGAGTGCTAGTACAAAAAGCCTAACAGGTTTGTGTACTGTATGCTGCCTCCGGGGAGTTGAGAAGGACTTCGAATGAAATGGCCTGCGGGGGGATAAATGATGTACAGTCGGTGAACCTGCACTTGTGCGGGGATACGGACTATCAATCTATCTTTATCTTTATCTTTAATATCAAGTACGGTTATTAGATCAAATTAGTACTCGATACTGAAGTAACGCGGGCTTTTCATTGTAATGACTGGAAATCAAGAAATTAGACCTAGTACCCTAACACTAAAAAGTTTCGTGAATCGTGGACAAAACAATCTTTTCTCGATCAATCAAAATATCGAGTTGATCCAAGAGATTATTTGCAAAGAACCTAAAGCAGGCTATTTGAAATCTACATGTGAAATGTGGAGGTTTGGGAGCAGTGGTTCCTGAGTTTTTGAGCCGTTCAGTTTTATATATATATAGAGAGAGATTCTGTGTACTAAATTGTATAAGACACACAGCACCAAACTCTCCCTCACCTTGAAGAGTTTGTCCTCGGTGTTAGGAACGATGGCAGGAGACTCTGTGGCGTCCAACCTGGTGAACTCTTCCGAGAAATTACTGAGATCCAATTCATGGTGGATTTTGGGCACAAGCAGGCGGGTATCTTCTTCTTGGCTAAATCCTCCCAGTTGAGGTTCTGTAGAGGGCAAGAGAAAATGTTAGTTTTTTAAGTTTAAGTCTGTCTATAATATAATCATTTTTTCTAACCAGATGGAAAGCAAGAAAGAATAAGAGAGAGAGAGAAGGAAACAAACATTTACTATAAAAAATGAAGTGAGCTACTAGATCAATCATATCGACAATCGTATACACCAAACAAATGAAGGAAACAGGAATTAAAA
Source organism: Doris montereyensis (assembly GCA_037039925.1). Taxonomy (NCBI): domain Eukaryota; kingdom Metazoa; phylum Mollusca; class Gastropoda; order Nudibranchia; family Dorididae; genus Doris; species Doris montereyensis. The sequence goes on from JAXRKP010001205.1 coordinate 149,564, forward strand.
TGTTTATATCCTCAGAAACAGCCATTTCACATTATCAAATGGTTATTACATTACATCACACAGGGTATGCAACACCTGAGGTGAGATGCTTGCTTTACAGGCCAGAAGCAAAATGTTTGAGGACATGTACAAGGACCCCTAGCTAGCTCTTTGGAGAGCTGATACCAAAATTTCTCAACGTTCTTCCAATCCTCAAAATCACTCAAACATGCAAGTTGAACGAGCATTTTCAAAATTCTTGTCTTTAAATTTTTTTTATAAATTTGAGTTCAGGTCTGATTAAGTAGGAGGAAAGAACGCTAAGAGAGAAGTAGAATCGCATCATCAAAGGAAACTGTAAGAGACAGGAGGATCTACTAATAGGACGACAGGCAAAAGAAGAATTAAAAATGCAAACTATCAACCAAAACCTATCCTCAACCCTCACATTATTCCTTTTCCAAACTCTGCATGCACATGAAGACTCACCTTGAAAAAGGGATGACCTTTGACCTCATTTGCACTCTTCGAGCCGAGCCTCTTAGTGGGGTCCTTGGTCAAAAGACCCTGGATGACACCTTTGACCTCGGGGGAAAAACTTTTGGGGTACGGTGGATTGCATTTCATGATACGCCTGAAATGAGATGGGTGTCATACGTATTCACATGGTCATGTCAAGTCTGTCTTGAATAAAGAAGAATTTTAAAAGGAAAAAACACAACCGATTTCCAGCCCAGGCTAACAGCACTGCTTTCACATTATCCATCCCCATTAGTAAAGTAAAGTTCCTTCAAGGCCTTCACGCCCCATAGAGCCGGAGCTTGTCCTGGTTCCAACAGCTTGAAACAGAACAGGTGATAATAATCACCCCCAGGACAGGGCAGCTAGTCTGACGCAGGATTTTCCTCCCAAGTTAGTGCTTGTACCCATTTGCACCTGGGTTGAATGGGAAAATGTGTGCCAAGTGTCTTTCTCAAGGAACGCAAAGTCGGAACTAGTTTCACCATCATTCAAATCTGGGACCTCCCGATCCCCAGTCCCGCAGGCTAACCACTAACGCCATATCCCCATAGCAGGCCAGTTATTCCCTTAATGTCTTTAATAACCAGCCTCAATTTGTGCACACTTAAAGATCATCATGATGGGGGCCAATATACTGGGGTTTGGCTTCCGTCTACACCTGAATAATCACCAATGGATGCACGACTTCAAGAGCACCAAAACAATCTTGTAAAATCTCCCCTTTCAAGTTCCCCATCAAATCAATTCTTTATGTAAGTTCACCATCCTTCAACAACACTGTAAGAAATTAACACAGTAAGCACCAGTGACTTTCATTGATGTGTTGCTCTTTTCTGACATATTTCATCATTTCACCGTTCAGGAAATCTACCATAATAATGAAACAAGGTGCTTATCGTGTGTTATGCAAGAGGCCAGCCAACTCACTTGGAAATGTCACTCTGAGAATTCTTTTCTCCATCAACGGTGAAAGGAGAGGCCCCTGTTAAAAGTTCATAGGTCAGTACTCCCAGCGACCACCAATCAACAGCCTGTAGAAAAAATTTGAGAGATGACATGTTACTCAAGTTATTGACAAGTAAATAGAAAGGGAGGGAGGCAAATTAGATATAAATGACCTCTTTGAGAGCCACGAAAACAGTTATCACTCCATACCTGACTAACTCTATACCTCCTGCAAGAGTGACATATTTCAAAGGCATACAACTTTGCTAAGCGTTGAGTGCCAATCGCCCGATCTATCAGTGCTTTCGCTAGGTTGTTCTATGCCAAATGCTGATGTATCGGTTGTGGACGTTTCCTCACAATTTTAGCTGTACTAGTGTACGAAACAAAAATTGTGAGGAAACAGCCACAACCATGGGAACAACCTGGTAGGAACATCAAGAGATCAGCAATTGGCGCCCAAAGAATTAATATATCAAACAAATAATTGTCCATCAAGAATTTGCATGAAAGTATGAAAGTATTGAAAGCAGAATGAAATAAGAAAACAGCTGTAGGATAAGAAAGGACAAAAGATAATAAATTAAAAAAAGGGGAATCAAGATGTTCTAAAAGAAAACCTAATTCTTACAAAGTCGTGGCCTGTTTGTCCACCCTCACAACCTCGGGGGCCATGTACTCAATCGTGCCACAGAATGAGTAGGTGCGATGAGTCTGAAATGTAAGTGATGATAATATTGACATTTAAGTGGAATTCAAAAATATAAAGCATGAATTTAAATCTCTCATACTGCATTCCATGGAAATTAAACCACCCTACGGTTCATAGGAATCAACCTGCTCTAGCATTTATTCAAAGTTTTTGTCTCTCTAATTTTTCTCAGAAATAACAAGAAGTCAATTGATCTTTTCTCCAGAAATTACATCTCCTTCCACATTAAGTTTCTCAGCCACAACAGCTTCAAACGGTCGTGTAAAATGTTTTGAGAAATATTCTCAAATCTCAAGCAAAGAAAATGAGTGTTGAAGAATACATCCTCATTGATTTCACACACAAACAAATGCACATTCTGGATGATTTATTAAAGCATGAAGAAAAAGCAAATTTCCCTATCTATGGGTGGTGAATGTAATAATTCAACAGGACTTCCATAATGATTTGCAGGCGTGACCCCATGTCCGCTCCTCGCCCCCCCACTGTTATTCATGTCTCTTTTGCCCATTTATATCTTTTATCTATTACATGTACTTCGTTTTTAAAAAAAGTATTCTTACATTTGATGAAAAAAAATAAAGAAAATTTCAGGATTTAAAATTTTTTTTTTAAGATGGGCCAGAAATGAAAAAAAAGATAATAGAACAACATAGGGCAGTTCAAGTAACTTACAATACAAGAAATAAATTCTTTCCTTTTGACTTTTGACTTTAAAGTAAACTTTGTACTTATCACACTCACTGGATCAGAAGGCAGAAATTCTTTACTGGAGGCCAAAGTCCGTCAAGATGATGTGGCCGTCTGAGTCCAGAAGAATGTTCTCCAGCTTGATGTCTCTGTATATGATTCCCAGCTGGTTACAAAACAAATTTACAAAGACCCGTGAAAACTTCAGGCATCAAATAAAAAAAACCTTGAGATATTTAACGTAGATAAAATCAAAAAAAGTCACAAAAAAACAAACAAACAAAAAAACAAACAAACGAACAAACAAACAACTTGGGAGAGATGGAATGAAGGGGCCAAGTAAATTATACATATATCAAAACTTAGAACTGGAAAAACTAAACACTGTCAATTGCCTGAACACTGAAGAAACATGTTACAAGAACGATTAAGTTTGCCCCAAAAGTATGAGAGTGAAGACAAAGAATAATTGAGAAACCAAAGCCAGGTGTTGTAAGCAAATATCTTTGAATCTAATGTTATCATACATGTTGGTTGTTTGTGTTTTTTAGTCAGGTTTGTTTGTTGTCTAGTATCTTAAAGGGGGGAGGGGGTCATTTATTAACAAAGAGGAAAGATTACTATCTAACCCACTCTGTAAATGGATCAATCAATAAACACACGAATAGGTACCGGTAGCAGTTGTCTAGGATCTATTGTTGGTGACATAAATCATGGTGGATAATTACCTTGTGTAAGGTCTCCAGGGCGAGAGTAATCTCCCCTATGTAAATTCTGACCTCGTCTTCCGTGAAGTGTTCCCTCTGATACAAAGTAGGTGAACATTTCTCCTCCATTGACAAAATCTGAGGAATGTAAATAATGGGGTTGCTCATTTTCCTACTTTGAGCTTCATACCAGCATAATAGAATTCCTTTGTTTTGTGACAACGAAAATATTACAACACAAGTTATATTCGATTAACGATTAAGATACTATGTAATAACATATGTAATAATAATATTATGGTCTAATAAGTATTGGGAGACACGACAATATGTGAAATTAGAGCTCTCTCTCTCTCTCTCTCTCTCTCTCTCTCTCTCTCTCTCTCTCTCTCTCTCTCTCTCTCTCTCTCTCTCTCTCTCTCTCTCTCTCTCTCTCTCTCTCTCTCTCTCTCTCTCCATGTCTGTCTCTCCCCTCTCTCTCTCTCTTCTCTCGCATTGTCTTCCTCTTCTTCTTCTCTTCTTTCCTTTCACACCACCCCCCTTCAATCACACACATTATTACTCTCCATCTGACACGCCTAATGTGGTGGCCAATGGTAAAGGCTACCGGACTGGGGTTCATGAGGTCCCAGGTTCTAATCCTGGCAAAGCCAGGCCCGATGTTATGTTTATTGGGAAAGACACTTGGCACGCATTTCCCCACTCGACCCAGGTGCAAAATGGGTACAAGCACTAGCTTGGGGTAAAAATCTGTGTTACAATAGCGTCCTGTCAAGGAGGTGATTGTTATCACCTGTTCCGCTTCTCGCTATAGAAACCGGGGTAGCTCCGGCTCTACAGGCCGTATTGGCCTTGACGGAATGTTACTTACTTTTACACACGCCTTTGTCTTGGTGTCTTTAATATAAAAAAAAATCTTTAATATAAAAAATATAACAATAAATTTTTGATTGAGACTAGCTATCCACAACATAGACAATAATATTAATATTAATATAATACAATTAAATTCTAGCCATATACAACCAGAATGACTTGACGCACCTGAATGAG
>JAXRKP010001206.1:5000-12500 GCA_037039925.1 Doris montereyensis
GTGTGCAGTTTCCTTACGAGTTTCATTGATTGTGACTAGGTCTGTCTGGCGCAGGTAAATCACAGCGTATTCGTATACTATATGCCACCAGGCCAAAGCCAACCTACCGAATCCAAGAGCGTAGTTAGCTCGGTTGGTTGCACACGCTTTCATGGCGAGGCGGTGGGTGCCGACACAGAGGTCGTGGGTTCGATTCACCATGGAGGCCAGGATATTTTTGTCTTTCTATTCCTTCTGTTTGTCTCGTCTTTGTTCCTATGGGCCTTTCATATTATCTCTGAGTCATTACATTAACTTATCCAAGATAACAGTAAGTAGTAAAGTTGGAGTTACTTCACTGCCGTTATGGACGGCCCATAGCGCCTGAGCTTATCCCAGTCTCAATTATTTTTTTTAGCTCAAAGCGGAACAGGTGATACTAATCACCCCTTTGATATGACGCTAGTCTGACGCAGGTTTCCACTTCAAGCTAGTGATTGCTATTCATGTGCACCTGCTTTGAGTGGTGGAAATGGGTGTTAAATGTCTTTTCCAAGGAACAAAACGTCGGACCTAGCTTTGCTAGATTCGAACTACGGGACCTCATTATGGTCCACAGTCCAGCTAACCAAACCACTCGGCCATCGATGCCAAGATAAATGAGGCAAAAGTTGTGCCAACGTGTCCTTGCATCGGTTTGCACGTATCCGATCCAGTTATAGAGAGAAAAAAATGTTTTTAAAAATCAATCTATAATATCATGATGAAAAGCCATTTGTTGATACTTAATCATTAATAAATTCAAAAACTATAATTATCTTTTTTAATACTTAATCATTAAAAAATTCAAAACCCATTTTTTTTAATACTCCATCATTAATCAATTCAAAACCAATTAGTTATTTTTTAACGGTTAATCATTAATAAATTCAAAACCCATTTTTTTGTTTTTTTAATACTCAACCATTAATAAATTCATAACCCATGATTTGTTTTTATTAATACTTAATCATTAATAAATTCAAAACCCATTATTTGGTTTTTTTAATACTTGATTATTAATAAATTCAAAACCCATTATTATCTTTTTAATACTTAATCATTAATAAATTGAAAACCCATCATTTGGGTTTTAATACTAAATCATTGATAAATTCAAAACCCATTATTTATTTTTTTTAATACTAAATCATTAATAAATTCAAAACCTATTATTTATTTATTTTATACTAAATCATTAATACATTCAAAACCCATTATTTGATTTTTCTTTAAAAGCATCTAAAAGCAAATACGATTATCATATAAAGCAGCTATAGCCCAAATTTGGTTGAAATATGAGAGTACTGTTGTTTTGTTTTTTTTTATTTCAGTAAATTAATGTTTGCTGAACAGCTAGTTTTGAAAAGATCACATTTATATTTTCAAAATATTTAGAAACAAAGCTTAATAAATTCATAATAATAATATTGCCTCAATTTTGAAAATGGCCTTAAAGCACGTTATTAACCTGATGTTTGTTTTATGTTTTCAACTATATTATTTCAGATCGATTCTAGATCTAGATCTATATAGATTACAACCGAGGACTACGATATAGTTTGAGTGAGTCATTGTATCATAAGATTAGTTGTTGATTGTTGGATAGACGTTGGTCGTACATGGTACTAATGTCTTTCCCTGGAGTTTGAATTATTCTATTTTGTTTTGTTCTCTGATTGTGAGGATGATAATTCTTTAAAGGACAGTATTATATTCTACCAGATCTATCATAGTTACTCCAGGTCTAGATTTAGATCTACAAGGAATCATATCATAGTTACTCCAGGTCTAGATTTAGATCTACAAGGAATCATATCATAGTTACTCCAGGTCTAGATCTAGATCTACAAGGAATCATATCATAGTTACTCCAGGTCTAGATCTATAAGGAATCATATCATAGTTACTCCAGATCTAGATCTATAACTATAAGGAATCATATCATAGTTACTCCAGATCTAGATCTATAAGGAATCATATCATAGTTACTCCAGGTCTAGATCTATAAGGAATCATATCATAGTTACTCCAGGTCTAGATCTATAAGGAATCATATCATAGTTCTCCAGATCTAGATCTACAAGGAATCATATCATAGTTACTCCAGATCTAGATCTATAAGGAATCATATCATAGTTACTCCAGATCTAGATCTATAAGGAATCATATCATAGTTACTCCAAATCTAGATCTATAAGGAATCATATCATAGTTACTCCAGATCTAGATTTATAAGGAATCATATCATAGTTACTCCAGATCTAGATCTAGATTTATAAGGAATCATATCATAGTTACTCCAGATCTAGAGCTATAAGGAATCATATCATAGTTACTCCAGATCTAGAGCTATAAGGAATCATATCATAGATTAGACTCCAGATCTAGAGATCTATAAGGAATCATATCATAGTTACTCCAGATCTAGATTTATAAGGAATCATATCATAGTTACTCAAATCTAGATCTAGATCTATAAGGAATCATATCATAGTTACTCCAGATCTAGATTTATAAGGAATCATATCATAGTTACTCCAGATCTAGATCTACAAGGAATCATATCATAGTTACTCCAGATCTAGATCTATAAGGAATCATATCATAGTTACTCCAGATCTAGATCTATAAGGAATCATATCATAGTTACTCAAATCTAGATTTAGATCTATAAGGAATCATGTCATAGTTACTCCAAATCTAGATTTAGATCTACAAGGAATCATATCATAGTTACTCCAGATCTAGATCTATAAGGAATCATATCATAGTTACTCCAGATCTAGATCTACAAGGAATCATATCATAGTTACTCCAGATCTAGATCTACAAGGAATCATATCATAGTTACTCCAGATCTAGATCTATAAGGAATCATATCATAGTTATTCCAGATCTAGATCTACAAGGAATCATATCATAGTTACTCCAGATCTAGATCTAGATCTATTAGAATCATATCATAGTTACTCCAGATCTAGATCTACAAGGAATCATATCATAGTTACTCCAGATCTAGATCTATAAGGAATCATATCATAGTTACTCCCTAGATTTAGATCTATAAGGAATCATATCATAGTTACTCCAGATCTAGATCTATTAGGAATCATATATCTACTTGGCGTGGGGTGTCCTATTAATCAGTTAACAATGCCTAAAAAGTGTGGAGTTGTGAACTGTAAAGGAAACTATAATAACGTTAACAAGTGTCGAGTGTTTAGATTACCTCATGAAGAGTCTGAGCAACAAAAAAGGTTAAACGTTATCCCTCTTCGGGACAATTTTGTAATTGATCCTTCGAAATATGTAATTTGTGAAAAACATTGGCCCCAGGATGTTCCTATGAAAAAAGTGCCTGGTGGAGTCACTAGACCGACATGCCCACCGAACATCTTTGATGTTCCAAACTCTTACATGCCAGCCCATAAACCAGCGCTTCGTCCAGCGAAAAAAAGAAGACACGCAGCTTGATTATTTCTTAACGAAAGATAAGATTGGTTATTTGGCTGATTTTGCGCCTAATATAGAACTTGAAAAGAAATATCAAAATATAATAATATCCAAGACTGAAAATGAATTTGTCTGTGTTTTCATGACGCCAAATTTCAAAGAAGTTGTTTTTTCAATAATCGTGTATAACAAACAATCAATGTGTGCTCCTTTGACACTCTCTGGCTTCAAAAATGGAATCAATGTGCCACTAGCAAAAATATTAGGTCCAAACAATGGTCTTTCCTCATATTCACAATTGTTTGAGGCTAAACACTGTGCATTAAATTATGATCCTACCTTAGACAATGTACTTGATAAAGTTGTAATATATTTTCAATAAATTTAACTTGGAATCTATTGATGCTGACAAGGCAAGAAGACTCAATTTGATCATCAGACAGTTGGAACTCTTAAGTCATAAAACATTTTCTACAGCTGATTTTTGTTTTGCCCTTGGATCCTTGCCTAGATGTAGCTATGATCAGTTACGAGATTGTCTTGTCCTTCCCAGTCCCAGCAAACTGCATTCCATCATTTCAAAGGACGATTTTGAGACCTTGCTACAAAAGACATTTAGAAAAGTAAAGGAAAAGCAAAATAATGTATTTTTAATAATCGACGAAGTCAAACTCCGTCCGTCTGTGTCTTTTTCCGGTGGTGTGCTCAGTGGGATGGCAAAAGATGATGAAAACTCCAGAGCGACGTCAATGCTCTGTGTAATGATGAAGTGCTTACATGGTGGACCTAGTCTTACGGTCTCCGTCACACCAGTCAACAAACTCACAGGTGTTTACCAATTCAATGTTGTAAAAGAGGTTGCAGCTGCTGTGGAGAAAGCAGGTGGTGTTGTTATTGGATCAATTACTGACAATCATAAATTAAACCACCAACATTATTGCAAGCAATTCATACTTCTTTCTGATTGCACGGCTGTTCATCCTTTCGACAAAGAACGAGTTTGGTATCTTTTATTTGACACTGTGCATCTCTTAAAATGCTTTAGAAATAATTGGCTTATAGAAAAACAACAGCTGGAGAAGGCCTTAATCCATGTGAATTACATCAGGTTAGTTAAATATTAAGATTTCATAAAAGAAATGTATCACTATTGCATTCTTTTGACCGTCAATTGATGGTATATTGAGGAATAATGTTGCTCTTCCGCCATGATTTGTCATAAAGAAATGTCATCTTTGCTATAAACTTTGAAAAAGGTGAAAATGTGTGTGAATGAAGTGTTTCAGCACTTTTTTGTGATAATATTGAAAGAAACAGGCATTTGTATGTTGGCCCCCACTAGACCCTCAGAAACTTACTACCAAAGTCCTTTAGTAACGACGTCCTCGAGTACAACATAATAATATGAAGAGGATCATCTCTAAAAGTTGATAATATACGTGAAATTTGTCTTCCAAACTTCGATGTTGAGATGCAGTCCTTCCACCACTACCTCTCTCTCCTCCCAAAAATAAATAATCACCCTTCCCTTCCCAAATACACTGAGTACAAAGAACAAAGAACCCCCCCCCCCCCACGTAAGCCCAGGCTACACCAACTCCACATGGCAACAGAAAAACCAAAGCACCATCAGGAGCGGTTTGTTTGTTTTTTTTGTCAAGTTGCATAATTTAGGAATACAAATCAGCTTTTGAGGTAACATTCCCTCGGGGGGGGGAGGAGGGGTTATTATTAGTTTTATCAGGTGCCAACTCAAAAGAAATGCCCTAATGAAATAATATTAGCTGTGGGGGGATTCGATTACTTCATTGATTAATTTATTGATTGATTGATTTATTGATTGATTGAATGACTGTTTGATTTTGTAACACTGCCCACTTGTAGAACCCGGGCGTTGGCCTCTGTCTGTTGTCTGGCTGCCGTGTGCTGACGTCAAATCCATGAAAGGTGACGCCATGCTGTAATGATGGAGGCGTGCGCTGTAGGAAGTGGACAGCTCAGTAGGTACAGCACTCGCCTACCAAGCCAAACGTCGTGAGTTCAAATCCCCGGCAGTTCTAACTTTAATTTGGAATCAATTATTTTTTTCGAATTTGTTCCGCTCCCTTGTCTTGTGTTAGAATGTGTTGAAATGAGTATCTAGTCCTATCGGTGACGGACAATAATCTAGGAGGTTCCATGTGCCGTTGCGCATATAAAAAAACGTTTGGTGGTTAGAAATCGAGAAGAGCGGGCCATTCTGACCGCTACCCTTGGAAAACTGAATTCTACCAACTGCAACAAAAAAAAGGTTTATTTAGAAATACCCTTACAACTACTTGTGCCTCAGGTTTATTGGACAAGTTTATTACTCTAAACAAAAGTAGAAGAGGCAAACGTCAAAGGCAAAGGTCAACGGCAAAGGTCAGCAGCAAAGGCCAAAGGCAAAGGTCAAAGGCAAAAGTCGAAGGCAAAGGTCAAAGGCAAAGGTCAAAGGCAAATTTATTTTTAAAACAGAACACGTGAATCTAGAATCTAGAATATAACCAGTATGTAATAGTAAAGTGTGATACAATATTCCATAGTATGGTGAGAATATTGGGTGGCGTCGGTGGCCGAGCTGTAAAGCTGCAGGAGTGGGGATCATGAGGTCCCCAGTTCGAATCCTAGCAAAGACAGGTCCGACGTTGTGATTATCATCCTTGGAGAAAGACACTTAACAGGCATTTTGCCCAAAAGTAGCTCTATCCCAGTTGTTAAGTTGCGGACTTGGAATTTGGGTACAAGCCCTAGCATTCTGTTTGGGAGTAAAAACCGTTACGGCCCATAGAGAACTAGCGTAGCCAATGGAAAAGGTGATTATGTTACGTAAGTTCAACGCAGCTTTGTCCCTGACATTTGCTGGGTTAGAAAGCGGGATAAAGATCCAAGGAACTTATTGGCCTTTAGATTCTTGAAGGAACTATTGGTGAGGATATCAGACTAAGGTAAATGAAATCATTGAAAACAAAATTCGTCCTGTACAGAATATTAATTATTATTACATCATACTCCACTCTAGAAAAGAGAAAGTTTGTTCTATTTCCTTAAAATCGGTTTAAAAAAATACTTCAAGAATCAAGGCTGTCTTTGTGTCTGAACAGTGGACGCGAGGAAGTACATTCCGAATTATTGAACCAGCGATTTCGGAAAAGGTTGTTCGATTTGTCGGTGGCCTAAAGTGGCAAAGCTGAAGGACTTGCGACAAAGCGGTCCTAGTAGGTGGATTGACATCTAGTCCCATCGGAGACGGACGATACAAACGAGGTCCCGAGTGCACATCGCAACACGCTGTGCACGTTAAAGAACCAAATCTTGGCTGAGGGGAGGACAAATTAAAAACCCTACCAGAACACCTTGAAATCACCTTAATAGGTAAATCAAATCAAATCAAATCAAATCAAATCAAATCAAATCAAAATTCAACGTCTGTCGCCAACATTTCAAAGCCTTCTCTCACATCACACTCCCAGCGTCTGAAATTTAGTGCAAAGCCCCCCTAACAGCAAATAATAAATGTAATATATTTATCTAATTTCCCAGAGAACTGAGTAAGATTTTAAAAAGATTGTTATTGATATTATCTGATCCATCTTCTTTGGGAGTGGGGTAAAGGGGGAAGGGTGGGGGGACTCTTTTCAATCTGTCAGCGCACGTACCTATGACTTTCTAGCTGAGAGACAGACTGGCCTCTATTCTCATCTTTCCGGAGTCTCTCCAGCGACAACATTTATTATTGATGACGTCTCTATTATTAGAAACACATTATTTAGCGTCGGTGCACACAAGGGTTAAAACTTGTTATGGATATAAGAAATATAAGAGAATAATAATATAAAGGCGTGTAGACAAATCATTGGACTAATGAAATCCCAATGGTACCTCTTTGCTTGTCATGCATTTCTTTTACGATCACCAATAGTGTTCATTTTCTTGGCACAATTTTAGCTTGATTTGATTTGATTTGATTTGATTTACCTACATCCGCACCTAATGTGTTCTCCGGTT
>JAXRKP010001206.1:17500-27500 GCA_037039925.1 Doris montereyensis
CACAACAAAAACTAAAATGTCCGTTTGAGTTATGGAGGAAAGAATTTCCTTTAGTCCCATGGTTCAAAGGAAAAGCATAATTCGATCTGTATTTCAAATGTGATAGTTAGCAGTTTATCCCACCCTTATATTATTCGTTTGAAAAGAGAAGTGGGTGTAGACGAGATTTCAAAAAGCTAGATGTACATAATAATAATATTATAATAATAACACCCATTTCAGCCTTCTACGTTAAACACAAATGGTCAATAAACCCCCCCCCCCCCATCAATTCGTTTAATCTAACTAGTGCAAATAACTCAATAAGAATCCATAAATGTATAATCTAGATCTACGTGTTAGGTCACACTCTTTTAAATAGTGAATAGCGAAACCTATATGGGCATTGTAGCTTGTTTTAAAAATAAAACTACTAACAATTTTGGCCAAGTGACAACACTCGAATACATAAAATACATAATCCCTAACACCATCATCACCAACTCCAACTTTTTCTCTTTTTATTCACACATTCTAACCCTATGCTTATACCCTGCTGTAACTTAACTTATATAAAATGAACAGTTGATATTATTACGATTTAGGTTCTTTAGTCTAACAAAGGCCGTGCAAAAGACTTCCGTTCACTTTGTTAACAAAATGTTGGGTATTATAACTTAATTTTATATAAAATGAACAGTTGATATTATTACGATTTAGATTCTTTAGTCTAACAAAGGGCGTGCAAAAGACTCGTTCACTTTGTTAACAAAATGTTGGGTATTATACCCTGCTGTAATTTAACTTATATAAAATGAACAGTTGATATTACGATTTAGGTTCTTTAGTCTAACAAAGGCCGTGCAAAAGACTTCCAGTTCACTTTGTTGACAAAATGTTGGGTGAAAAGAGTATAAAACTCCTTCTCAATCAGGAAAAGATAGGCATTGAATTTATGCTGCTGACAATTTTAATATTGGCATAAGTGCAAGTTTTACGGCTTTTTTGCAATGGATTTATGGTTTTCGTGCCGTGACGCAGATTGCAGCAAAATTTACGTCTTTAAAGTTTTACATCAGTTTACGACTGCGGAACACACCGACATGATCCATTTTTATTTCATAAAATAATCGCTCCGTTTAAAATAAACAAACCTGTCCTGTATGCAGTTAAGAGTATTGTGATCTTCACAAGAAATAACCTTTCTGACGTCCGTTGCCGATGAGACTAGAATATGTTGAGCCACCTTCTTCCTGGTCCAGGGGGGACAGTGGACGGGGGTGAGGGGGGTAGGGGTGGGGGTACTGGAAAAAACCTCGAAAACCGTCTGGGCCAGGACCTTTTGGTTGAAAGGTTGGCATGACTTTGCCTCTGAGCTACCGAGAACCTCCATAGAATTGTAGATCTAGAATGCAGTCGGCAGGAACAACAATGCGTTGATTTTTTAGTCTATATCGGAGTCTGCCGCAAAAAAATATCTGTGTACGAAGGTAAGCATAATGAGTAGTAGGCCTCTATGTTCGGTTGATGGGCTTAATTTGATTATTATAACTTTCAGTCGTGAGGCGAAGCTAGGCCTGTCAGAGACATGTCATGGCTGATTTTAATGAGCAGAATCGTGGGCTTATTTACATACTACCAAGTTCCACTTCTCTAGGTGGTATATATATATATATATATATATATATATATATATATATATATATATATAAAACGGCCTGTTTCGTCAATATTGACAATCTTGTAATAGTTGTTGTGACTGTGACAACTGGGCTAATCTTATTCTGAAGAAGGTATGGATGCCCAGCCTCATCTTCTTCCTTCCTCTGATTTTTGCCTCTTCTACTTTTATTCAGAGTCATGAACTGGTCAATAATAGGGCTGTGGTACAAGATATTGTAGAAATTCAATTCCGCCTGGGTGGCGGCCGGGCGGAATGGCCTTCGTTTTTCGATTTCCAACCCCGAGGGTTTTTTTTACATGGGATAAGGTACATGGGACCTCTTATATTATCATCCGTCTTATACATGCGCTAAGGCACATGAGACCTCCTATATTATCGACCGTCTTATAAATGCGCTAAGACACATGAGGCCTCCTATATTATGGTCCGTCTTATAGATGTGCTAAGGCACATGGAACCTCCTATATTATCGTCCGTCTTACGGATGCGCTAAGACACATGGGACCTCCTATATTATCGTCCGTCTTACGGATGCGCTAAGGCACATGGGGCCTCCTATATTATCGTCCGTCTTATAGATGCACTAAGGCACATGGGACCTCCTATATTATCGTCCCTCTTATACATACGTTCAGGCACATGGGATCTCCTATAGTATCGTCCGTCTTATAGAAGCGCTAAGGCACATGGGACCTCCTATATTATCGCGCTAGGCACATGGGACCTCCTATATTATCGTCCCTCTTATACATACGTTAAGGCACATGGGACCTCCTATATTATCGTCCCTCTTATACATACGCTAAGGCACATAGGACCTCCTATATTATCGTCCGTCTTATACATACGTTAAGGCACATGGGACCTCCTATATTATCGTCCGTCTTATACATACGTTAAGGCACATGGGACCTCCTATATTATCGTCCGTCTTATAGATGCGTTAAGGCACATGGGACCTCCTATATTATCGTCCGTCTTATAGATGCGCTGGCACATGGGACCTCCTATATTATCGTCCGTCTTATAGATGCGTTAAGGCACATGGGACCTCCTATATTATCGTCCGTCTTATAGATGCGCTAAGGCACATGGGACCTCCTATATTATCGCCCGTCTTATAGATGCGTTAAGGCACATGGGACCTCCTATATTATCGTCCGTCTTATAGATGCGCTAAGGCACATGGGACCTCCTATATTATCGCCCGTCTTATACGTGTACTAAGGCACATGGGATCGATTATATTATCGTCCGTCTCTGATAGGATTTGGCACGCATTTTATCCTGCCAATCACAGGATCAGGGAGCAGAAGAAACAAAAAAGAACGGATTTCAAATTCAAGCCTACAACTCTGCTGGGATTTGAACCCACGACCGTTGGCTTTGTAGACAAGCACTCAGTAGGTACGTGGTATAATTTCTGGGTATAGCGTGTTGGGACTTGATAACGACACTGAAGTCTGTTGAACTAGTCTACCGCCAATTCACGGCGTGTCTCATGTCGATTAAAACAAATACATTTTCAAACAAGTCCGTTCTAGTTTTTAATTTTCCACCTAGTTGAAAGTTGTAAATGGCGTAAAGTGTGTTCCTCACGTTCATATTATGTTGTTGTATCTAATAAGCGAAAATATATATATTGTTTTATGCAGATTCAATAATTTTCTTCTTTTTTTTTTTACAATGCCAATTACACCCTTAATACATTATATACGTCTGTTGTATGTACGTGTGTTCTATGTACGTGTGTTCTATATACGTGTGTTGCATGTACGTGTGTTGTATGTACGTGTGTTCTATATACATCTGTTGTATGTACGTGTATTCTATGTACGTGTGTTCTATGTACGTGTGTTGTATTACGTGTGTTGTATGTACGTGTGTTCTATGTACGTGTGTTCTATGTACGTGTGTTGTATGTACGTGTGTTTTATGTATGTACGTGTGTTGTATGTACGTGTGTGTTCTGTTGTATGTACGTGTGTCTGTATGTACGTGTGTTGTATGTACGTGTGTTGTACGTGTGTTGTATGTACGTGTGTTGTATGTACGTGTGTATGTACGTGTGTTATTTGTATGTACGTGTGTTCTATATACGTGTGTTGTATGTGTTGTTCTATGTACGTGTGTTCTATGTACGTGTGTTCTATATACGTGTGTTGTATGTACGTGTGTTGTATGTACGTGTGTTGTATGTACGTGTGTTCTATATACGTGTGTTGTATATACGTGTGTTCTATATACGTCTGTTGTATGTACGTGTGTTCTATACACGTGTGTTGTATGTACGTGTGTTCTATACACGTGTGTTGTATGTACGTGTGTTCTATACACGTGTGTTGTATGTACGTGTGTTCTATACACGTGTGTTGTATGTTGTTCTATACACGTGTGTTGTATGTGTTCGTGTGTTCTATACACGTGTGTTGTATGTACGTGTGTTCTATACACGTGTGTTGTATGTACGTGTGTTGTATACACGAGTGTTGTATGTACGTGTGTTCTATACGTGTGTTCTATACACGTGTGTTCTATGTACGTACGTGTGTTCTATACACGTGTGTTGTATGTACGTGTGTTCTATACACGTGTGTTGTATGTACGTGTGTACGTGTGTTGTACGTGTGTTCTATACACGTGTGTTGTATGTACGTGTGTTCTATACACGTGTGTTGTATGTACGTGTGTTGTATGTACGTGTGTTGTATGTACGTGTGTTCTATACACATGTGTTGTATGTGTGTGTTCTATACACGAGTGTTGTATGTACGTGTGTTCTATACACGTGTGTTGTATGTACGTGTGTTCTATACACGTGTGTTTTATGTACGTCTGTTCTATACACGTGTGTTGTATGTACGTGTGTTCTATACACGTGTGTTCTATACACGTGTGTTGTATGTACGTGTGTGTTGTATGTACGTGTGTTCTATACACGTGTGTTGTATGTACGTGTGTTCTATACACGTGTGTTGTATGTACGTGTGTTCTATACACGTGTGTTGTATGTACGTGTGTTCTATACACGTGTGTTGTATGTACGTGTGTTCTATACACGTGTGTTGTATGTACGTGTGTTCTATACACGTGTGTTGTATGTACGTGTGTTCTATACACGTGTGTTACACGTGTGTATGTGAGTGTTGTATGTACGTGTGTTCTATACACGTGTGTTGTAGTGTTGTACGTGTGTTCTATACACGTGTGTTCTATACACGTGTGTTGTATGTACGTGTGTTCTATACACGTGTGTTGTATGTACGTGTGTTCTTCTATACGAGTGTTGTATGTACGTGTGTTGTATGTACGTGTGTTCTACGTGTGTTCTATACACGTGTGTTGTATGTACGTGTGTTCTATACACGTGTGTTGTATGTACGTGTGTTCTATACACGTGTGTGTTGTATGTACGTGTGTTCTATACACGTGTGTTCTATACACGTGTTGTATTACGTGTGTTCTATACACGTGTGTTGTACGTGTGTTCTATACACGTGTGTTGTATGTACGTGTGTTCTATACACGTGTGTTCTATACACGAGTGTTGTATGTACGTGTGTTCTATACACGTGTGTTGTGTACGTGTGTTCTATACACGTGTGTTGTATGTACGTGTTGTTCTATACACGTGTGTTGTATGTACGAGTGTTGTATGTACGTGTGTTGTATGTACGTGTGTTCTATACACGTGTGTTCTATACACGTGTGTTCTATACACGTGTGTTCTATACACGTGTGTACACGAGTGTTGTATGTACGTGTGTTCTATACACGTGTGTTGTATGTACGTGTGTTCTATACACGTGTGTTGTATGTACGTGTGTTCTATAAACGTGTGTTACACGGTATGTACGTGTGTTCTATACACGTGTGTTCTATGTACGTGTGTTCTTCGTGTGTTGTATGTACGTGTGTTCTATACACGTGTGTTCTATGTCTATGTACATGTGTGTGTTCTATGTTCGCGTTTTCTATGTACGTGTGTTCTATTTACGTGTGTTCTATGCATGTGTGTTCTATGTACATATGTTCTATGTACGTGTGTTCTATGTACGTGTGTTCTATGTACGTGTGTTCTATGTACATGTGTTCTATGTACGTGTGTTCTATGTACGTGTGTTCTATGTACGTGTGTTCTTTGTACGTGTGTTCTATATACGTTTGTTCTATGTACGTGTGTTCTATACACGTGTGTTGTATGTACGTGTGTTCTATACAAGTGTGTTCTTTGTACATGTGTTCTATGTACGTGTGTTTTATATACATGTGTTCTATGTACATGTGTTATATGTACGTGTGTTCTATGTACGTGTGTTTTATGTATGGGTGTTTTATGTATGTGTGTTCTATGTATGTATGTTCTATGTACGTGTGTTCTATACACGTGTGTTGTATGTACGTGTGTTCTATGTACGTGTGTTCTATGTAAGTGTGTTCTATGTACGTGTGTTCTATGTATGTGTGTTCTATGTACGTGTGTTCTATACAAGTGTGTTCTATACAAGTGTGTTCTTTGTACATGTGTTCTATGTACGTGTGTTTTATATACATGTGTTCTATGTATGTGTGTTCTATGTATGTGTGTTTTATGTACATGTGTTCTATGTATGTGTGTTCTATGTATGTGTGTTCTATGTACGTGTGTTCTATGTACATGTGTTCTATGTATGTGTGTTCTATGTATGTGTGTTCTATGTACGTGTGTTCTATGTATGTGTTTTCTATGTACATGTGTTCTATGTATGTGTGTTCTATGTACGTGTGTTCTATGTACATGTGTTCTATGTATGTGTGTTCTATGTATGTGTGTTCTATGTACGTGTGTTCTATGTATGTGTGTTCTATGTACGTGTGTTCTATATATGTGTGTTCTTATGTATGTGTGTTATATGTATGTGTGTTCTATGTACGTGTGTTCTATGTATGTGTGTTCTATGTATGTGTGTTCTATGTACGTGTGTTCTATGTATGTGTGTTATATGTATGTGTGTGTTCTATGTATGTGTGTTCTATGTATGTGTTCTATGTATGTGTGTTCTATGTATGTGTGTTCTATGTACGTGTGTTCTATGTACATGTGTTCTATGTATGTGTGTTCTATGTATGTGTGTTCTATGTACGTGTGTTCGATGTATGTGTGTTCTATGTACGAGTGTTCTATGTATGTGTCTTCTATGTACGTGTGTTCTATGTACATGTGTTCTATGTATGTGTGTTCTATGTATGTGTGTTCTATGTACGTGTGTGTTCTATGTATGTGTGTTCTATGTACGTGTGTTCTATGTATGTGTCTTCTATGTATGTGTGTTGTATGTATGTTCTATGTGTGTTCTATGTATGTGTGTTCTATGTATGTGTGTTCTATGTATGTGTGTTCTATGTATGTGTTCTATGTATGTGTGTTATATGTATGTGTGTGTTCTATGTATGTGTGTTCTATGTATGTGTGTTCTATGTATGTGTGTTCTATGTATGTATGTTCTATGTACGTGTGTTCTATGTATGTGTGTTCTATGTATGTGTGTTCTATGTATGTGTGTTCTATGTATGTGTGTTCTATGTATGTGTGTGTTCTATGTACGTGTGTTCTATGTATGTGTGTTCTATGTATGTGTGTTCTATGTATGTGTGTTCTATGTATGTGTGTTCTATGTATGTGTGTTCTATGTACGTGTGTTCTATGTATGTGTGTTATATGTATGTGTGTGTTCTATGTTGTGTGTTCTATGTATGTGTGTTCTATGTACGTGTGTTCTGTACCTACATCTACAACAGCCAAGGTGATCTCCAGGTTTTTGGGTAGGATTCATATTTTTGCCTGCGTGGAAACAGCCAGTGGATCTTTAACGTGTACAGAATGTTGTGATCCACACACGAGATCTCCTGATTACCATCCGTCTCTAATGGGACTAGGTGTCTATCCACCAACCTGGACCAGGTAGGGGGCGGGGGGAGGAGGTAGATTTTGCTAAAAAAAAAAAAGCCTCGAGCCAAATTTTCAACTGTTGCCCCGGCTTGAACCTTTTTGTCGAGAGGTCAACACCTTGCCTCCGGACTATCGAGTCCCTGTGAAATTAATGGAGCTTTAATTTAAAAGCCTAGCACAATAACGCAACCCCTTACTTCCATTATAAAAGTAATGATACAACACATTATTTTGTGAAAAGTTTTTAAAAAAAAAAACAAGGAAGTTCCTTCAATGCCGTTACAGCCCATGGAACCGGAGCTTATCCCGGTTTCAATAGCGTGAAGCGAAAACAAAAAGAGATAATAATCACCTCCTGGACAGGACGCTAGTCTGGCGCAAGTTTTTACTCCCATGTTAGTGCTTGTACCTATTTACGCCTGGGGTTGAGAGGGGAACATGCATGTTAATTAGCTTTCCCAAAGGAACACAACGTCGGACCTAGCTTAGTTTTTTTAGGGATTCGAACGCGAGACCTCATGATCCCTTAATTCGACAGCCTAATGACTCGCCCACTGACGCCATTTCATTATTTTATGAAGCTACTCATTATTTTCGCACCAACGTTACCTAACTAACAGTGAGCGAATGAGTGAGGCGTGTGTCAGTGAGTGTGTGTGTGTGTGTGTGTGTGTGTGTATGTGTGTGTGTGTGTATTGGAGGGTTTCAATTGTATTTACTTTACTAGCCACACCGACCGTCCTTTAATGCCTCATCGGCAATGCATCTCCGTAATGGTCGGCCAACGCAACACCGGAAACACGTCACCAATTCCGTTACTCTTCATCCGCACTTATGATGGGGAGCAAGGGATGACCTTTTGTCTGGCGTTCGACCTCTCTAGCATTCATCACGGTGCCGTAATCGTGCGCCCGTCCTGCTATGACCAAGCCCCTGTGCATTCATTTACAGCGCGGCATTTGTTTTGGGCATGACTTATTTAGTGCATGACGTCATCATGATATTATTTTCTCGTCATTGAGGACGAAAATTTCATCAGGAGGAACACGTACAAAATGAAATCGCGCTAATAATAGCAATAGCAATACAATTTTGTTGTTATAATTAGTGCGTAGGCTATTTATGTGCAAGAATAGCGGGGTGGGGCGGGGGAGAGGGATCCTATCGTTTACTATCTTCGAACGTTGCGACAGATTTAGTTTTTCCTTTTTTCCTTCCTCACTACACATGCTTAGAGTGGCGTGGGTGGCTGAGTGGTTAGGCTGTCGGACTGAGGATCATAATGAGGTCCCGCCGGGTTCGAATCCTACAAAGTTGTTTCCGACGTTGTTTTCCCTTGGGAAAGACACTTAACATGAATTTTCTTCACTCAACCAACGTGCAAAATGGGCACAAACACTAGCTTGGGAGTAAAAACCTGCGTCAGATTAGCGTCCTGTCCAGGGGGTGACTAGTACCACTTGTTCTGCTTCACGCTATTGAAACGGGTTAAACTCCGGCTCTGCGGGCCGTAACGGCTTTGATGGAACTTTGCTTTCACCTAATGTAACATACACCCGTTTAGAGAAAAAAACAACAAGGCTTTAAAGTTCTCAACTGGAAAAAAATCGGAAGTCAGAACAAAATTAATGCAAATAAAATTTCTGACAAGCCTAGACCGAAGTTGATCTCAATTTGTTTTTTTTTTCTTTTGACAGAGGACAATGGACGACAATTGTGAATCTGATAATGATTAATAATATTAAGGAGATGATGTACCTGAATCGTAATGGCGTGAGCTGGTAATCACGACGACACTGATTGGTTGGCCCCACAGTTGCACAGGTGGAGTTTTTTTCCACAATGTTGTACTCTTAGAAAGGTACTTATCTCTACTTTCTTCACTTGACTCATGTATGAAGGAGTATCCAGCTATTATAGGAAGAGTAAGATTTTGTCAGAGTGTTCATATAAAAAAGCCTAACAGGCTTGTGTACTTTATGCTTCCTCCGGGAGTTGAGAGGGACTTTGAATGAAATGGCCTGCTGGGGGCCAAATCATGTACATTGCCTGTTCCACACTCCAAAATCTTACCTCCGTTAAATGTCATTGGGACGTGAACCATTGAGACGTGAACCATTGGGACATAAACCATTGGGACATGAAACCATTGCGTGAACCATTGGGACGTGAACATTGGGATTGAACATAAACCATTGGGACGTGAACACACGTGGAACCATTGGGACATCAACCATTGGGACATCGGGACAAACCATTGGGACATCAACCATTGGGACATAAACCATTGGGACATCAACCATTGGGACATCAACCATTGGGACATCAACCATTGGGACATGAACCATTGGGACATGAACCATTGGGACATGAACCATTGGGACATGAATCATAGGAACATCGGGACG